>JANHGL010002788.1:0-29447 GCA_024611195.1 Ceyx melanurus
ACGTGGTTTAGGGGTGAACTTGGTAGAGTAGGGTTAATGGTTGGACTGGATGATCCCAAGGGTCTTTTCCAACCTGAATGATTCTATGAATCAGGGATGCAAGCAGGAAGGGGAAATGCCTTCTCACCAATAGCACTGCTGCCAGGTATGTGAAGATTGCTGTGGTTTGGTGAGCCCAGCAGGACCTGTGGTAAGTTGTCTTAATTTCATCTTGCAGCAGGTGATCTCTCAGCCGGTCTCCCCCTAGCTTGCATAAAGAAAGGGGTGGAATTTCTGCATTAAAAAGAATGTGGTGGTGGCAGCCCTGTGCTTGAGATGCAGTTCTCTGCAGATGATCACAGGATCTCAGGATGTCAGGGGTTGGAAGGGACTCTGGGGATCTCAGAGTCCAACCCCCCTGCCAGAGCAGGCCCACAGAATAGAACCTAATCCAGCACAGGGCACACAGGAATGCAGCCAGGGGGGCTGGAAACTCTCCAGAGAAGGAGACTCCACAACCTCTCTGGAGAGCCCATTCCAGGCTCTGTGACCCTCACAGAGTTGGACTCTGAGATCTCCAGGGTCCCTTCCAACCCCTGACATCCTGGGATCCTGTGACATTCTTTAACAAAAAGGGCTCAGGCTCACACATAGGGTTTGTCAACAAAATACATTCTTTTGTTGTTAAGAAGAATCAGTTAAAATATTTCAGTTTAAAATTCAGAAATCAGGATCAACACAACTAGATGCTTTGCCAGCTTCACAAGGAAACATATTTATTGTGATATTTCGCCATGCAGACACTTAAATTGTTTCAGCCCCTTTACAGTGGTTACATGCTAATATATTGCACACAACAGAATTCACTCAGACATTGTCTTGTCTTGTGCTTATTTCTAGCAGAGTTGAGGAGTCAGAAGCCTGTGTGTGGCAACACCAGTCAGATTTAGCAGATGAACAGTGCTAACAGAGCAGCACCTTTTGCATTTGACAGCATTCCGAGGCTGAAGGTGTCCTGTAAGCTTTCAGCCAAGTGGCACTCTCAGGCTCTTTTATTAGCTCTTTTGCTTATGTACAAGAGTAAGGCCAAACTGGTGACTCTGAGAGGGAAAACAATGATATTCTTTTCATGTTAGTGATGCCAGTGTTACAACACATTGAGAACTTCTTACCCCAAATGAGTAGTCTTCAGCTAAACTCTTGCAGCCTCTTGGCTTCCAGAAGCAGCGTTGCTTGAGGCAGTAGCTGGTTTTATGGGTATTTATACAAGGACAGAAATTATGTCTGAGGATGACTATCCACCCTGTGGCTAACAAGATCAGTGGCTTTAGTTGGCTTGGTGAGGCAAACTTAGAGGCAGAAAACTGGCAAGACTGATGTTTGATGGTGTCAAATTCATGCTATGGAAAATGTCTTGAAGGAGATTTAATTCTCTCATATCTGATTCCAGAGACTTCTTATCACACTGCTTCTATAATACGGGTGCTGGGGGCATGAGATCTTCAGTTAAGTTCATAAAATAATCCTCCATGTCTTGCTGTCACTTCTACATCTTCCATCAACTGATGGCTGCATTTTCACAGATAATAAACTGCATATAACCTTTTGCTTTGGTTTGTAGAATTAAAACAAGGCGCTAGCTGACAGAAACTGCTTGGAGTGGTGTTCCTATTCAGAGATGGACTCAGTGATTAATACAAAATTAGTCACAGATTAGTCATTTTTTCCTTACATAAATCATGTCTAGTTTCATGTAAAATCTGGCCAGTTGGAGATTTGAAAGCTTTTATTTAAACCTTCTACAGTTTTTTCTTGTTACTGATCTTCTGAGTACTTAATTAAAGGGTATGTCTGGGGTTATTCTTTGACTTGGAAGATTCTTTGGGTGAGTTTTCTTTCAGAAAGTGTTCCTTTGCTGTAGCAATTGGCTATGTTGTCTGTACCCTCCAGTGATAGTATATTGATTAGTTGACATTTGTGCTTGTAAATTGTTGAAATGTACTGTTTTGTGGTAGGGAATGTTGTTACGAGATATCAGCTGCTTCAGTCACTGGAATTAATGGTGTGGTTACATTTTTATTTTTTTTTTCAGGTCCCTTTAGTTTTCACTTAGGGTTTCTGGGTGCTCCAGATCTCCCAGGTTTGGGTCAAAACTTGGTTTCTAAGCATAAGGCTGTCACTTGCGTAATGGACAAGTTCTGTTCTGGGTTTCAACTGTGGGTATAGTAAAAACCCAAACCAAAACTGATTTATTAATGAATGCTGTGTGGCTTTTATCTGTGTCAAAAGATGGGCAGCCTTCTAGAAACAAACGAAAAAAAAAGATAAGGGCCAAAGCATCTGTGTTTTACTTGTCTAAGTGCAGCTGGCCTATCCTGTTGTAAAATGTGATCTGTTACGTGGGCTGCAACAGCTGAAAAGATATATCCAGGGACAGGGTGATTTAAATGTGAGAGAGATTGTGTGTGGGTGAGTGATGCTTGGTGTAGATAGATGATGTATGCAAATGTGGGGAAATTATTCAAGCTGCAACCCTAACTGCTTCCATTTGGGTTCAAACCAGTCTTTGCCCAGAGGCCTTTGACAAAAAATTGCACCATTAAAAGACGTGCATCCATGATTTTTTCTATGGAAAACCATTAGGTCCCTAGATCATTCAGTTGTTTCTTTGTTGCTTTGCTTCTTGGTTCTAAATCCTTGCCCATCTTTTCAGCTGGACGCAAACAACCTTCATAGGTGACTACCTTGAACATGCATGGTAGAAATTTTCCTTCATAGATTTTTGAGTCCAGTTATATCTGGTAGCTAGTAATTAATTCTTTAAAGAGGAAAAAATAAATAAAAGAAAGATCAATTAACACAGACTAAAGGCAGAGTACACAGGCATCAAATTGTGTCTCAAGCAAGGATCTTCTCTATGTAAGTTTTAGAAAAAGTAAATATAAAAGGTGGTACTACCCAACAGAAGCTGGGTATTCACTTTTGGAAAGAGTGAATGGCCACGTTCTGCAGTCTTAACTTCTGTGTAGATCTGGGGGAAGCCAGATACTGAGATTGCCATGTGTGTGCTTGACAAGGAGCTGTGTAGGAGGACCCTCTGGATGCCCTCCACGTCCACTTGCATCAATCCCTGCCTGTCTGGGAAGCTGTGGCCACTTTCTTTCATGCTGTCCCCTGCGGCAGGCCAAACTTGGCTGTCTGTCTTACTGATGTCTGAGCTGATGTCTGTCTTACGCCGTCTTCACCAGCCACAGCCCTTCTGCCCAGGTCCCCTCTTCCTCTCTGATTTCTTGATGCTGTGAGTTCCAAATCTGTTGCCTGGATGACTTGCCTGCTGGTCTGATCACATCCTCGGGTTGTAAATAGTCCCAATACACAGCCTGTGAAGTGAGCAGCGCTGATCCTCACATTCAGTTCAGGCGTGTGGGTGCAGAAAGCTTGTGTGCAGTTTGTGGAGTACCTTGGGGTCAGAGGGGCGGTGGGAGATGCTTAAATACAACCTTGTTTGAATCCTGTTGCCTGTGGACTGTATCATTCCCTTCCAGATATGTAGGAAGAATGTCATGGTGGCTTTTTAATTGAAACACAAATGCTCAGACATGAAAAAGTGTGTGGGAAGGGGGACTAATTTGAATTGGACTGTGACTACTTGGGTCCTGTGTTGGAGTCATGCGTTAATTTTTAGTAGACAGGAGGGGCTCTTTCAGATCTTGTCACTCAAAGCCCTTCTTGTCTTTATCAGGAGTAATTAGGCAAAGCAGATAATTATTTTCATCTGGTAAGAACAGACTGTCACAGTTTAGGGTCAGGACAGCTTGCTAGACCTATAACAGATACTCTCTGTTAACCTCCCCTCCGTCCCCAGAGGAGAAGAGAGAATAAGGGAGAGAGACTTAGTGATTACAAAAGAAAGCTAGAGCAACTGTAATGAAAATAATAATAATAAAATGGAATATGTACAAATGTATACAAAACCAGTATGGAGCCCAATCTCCCCTGATGGCAGTTACATCATTATCACCACTGGTGCTGTGGAGCAGGCACTTGCAGAGTCCCAGACTGGGCCCAGCAGCAGATGGGAACTGTGTTCAGGTACTTCATTCAGGACACACATATCAGGATTGAAGGCAGAACAGAGTCCTCCTTAGGTGCCAGATTTTGCAGAAGTGAAGAAGTAGCCAGAAGAGGACCCAAGCTGAGCTGAGCAGGGAAAAGAAGGATTAAATCCTCCTCATCCTTCAGCTTTATACCAAACATGATATGTATGGGCTGGAATCCCTTGCTGGTCAATTTGAGGTCACCTGTCCTGGCTGCTCCTCCCCTCAGGTGCTGCTTTTACTTTCTGCACCCTCAACGTGGCAGTGGCCTTCGGCTGCACCCCAACCTTGGTACTGACTCTAACCATGGTGTGTTGTCTCTGCCAGCAGCAGCCACTGCCTGTGCCACCAGCTGCTGACTGCAAACAGGGCAGGGTATGAGAAGAACTGAGCTGAAAAGTCAAATCACTGAGCAGAATTGTTCTGTTCTCACTCGAACCAGGGCACAGACATAACCAGATGATGTGCTTGCAGTACTCTTGCAGTCTTCAAAAGTACTCCTGAAACAAAGCTCCTAGTAGGTGCAAAGCAGCAGTGCTGGAGCTCTCTTGCTAAGCCTTGCCTCTAAACACAGTGCAACACAGGAGTTTTTCAGGTCCTTAGGCATGGGGTTGTGTCCTGTTCAGATTCATACAGTGTGTAATTGCATGTCATCGTGCTGCTTCAATTTGAAAAAGAAATGAATGCCTATTGTCAAAGACCTTGGATTACCAAGGTAAAACATTATTGCTGAACATGCAAGATTATAGGATTAGGATTTGTTTTCTTCCTAATTAAGATGTTATAGTCTGGAAAGGACAAAAATATTTCACATTGTTCACATCTCCTTTCTCCTGTCTTTGTGTTACAGTTTTGGTTTTGTTTGTTTGGGTTTTTTTTCCTGAGGATGCTGAAAAGGTTTCTCTAGAGCCATCTGTATTTTGTTACGTTCTCCGGATGAAAGTAAGAACCTAATTAACTTTTATCTCACCTGGTTTGCTCAGTCCCACACTGCTTAAATAATCACTCCTAAAAATTGGCCCTTGATTAAGAGTGTGGTTTTCTGGGAGGTTGTTTTTTTGGTACTGAAACTGAACTTAGATTGAACTTGGTGGAGAGCTTAGCTCTTAGCAAGGCTGGAGAGCTCCCCTCCCCCAGACGCCTGGGTGCCTGTGTGCCCTCTGATCGGGGCTTTGTGGTATATTTATCATGCATGATGTAATAGCAGCTATTCCCTCAGTTGCCATTCCTGGATGATAATTTACACTTCCAGCTAAACCAGAAAAACCTCCACCCTTTCCCAGAACTCAAGACTAGTCCCAGTTTTCACCCAGCATCCCAGAGCTCCAGCCTTCCCCTGGGGGCTGTCAGCCTTGCTGGCCTTCCTAGTGTGGGTCAAAGGGTTAAACCCCACGGATCTTGTGCCCCGTTCAGCCAGCAGAAATTCTGGGGTGAGTTTCACAGACAGCCCTCTAGGAATTTCAGAGGTGAGGATGTGCAGGAGAGGTTTCCTTAGCTCTGGATTGAGAGAGCCTGAGATAGCTGAGGAAGTTAATTAGTAAAAATCAAATTGATCTTGAGGAAGGAAGGAAGCAGAAGGGTGGGAATTGTAGACCACTTCCCTAGCAGCCTTTGGAACAAACTGCATCCTCCTGGTGCCAACACAGAGACAGGGTCTGATGTAGTTAGTTCTCTTTGAGAAATGCATTGGAGTGTTTCCTTCCTCCGGCCCTAGAGCTTGCCCGGGGTGTGGTCTCTGTATGTGTGACTCTGACTCTGGTGAGAAGGAAATGACTAAACTTTCTGTCAAACCACAGGAACAAAGAACATCTTTGATTTACCAAAATAGTCATGGTAAAGGAGCTCGGGAATAGAGTAAATCAATGAGAGACTGGTCCAGGGAGGGGGAGTTGGACTCTTCTGTCCTTCAGGACAGTGCTGATGGCAGAAGACAGACCTGGCAGGGCTGGAAGGAGCTTTATCCTGAAAAGCTGTGAGGACTTTCTTGCAGTGCAGAAGACAATGAGGAAATTGGGGCAGAACTATTGCCTGCCTCTGAAGAGAGGGGTAGAGCAGCTGTGGCAGTGGGTGGCTGTCACAGGGACAGCCCTGTGCAGTGGGGCATGGGGTCAAAATCCTCCAGCCACTGTGCTCCACTCCTCCTTCCCTGCTGCCTGGGGGTCCTGGCAGCCCAGGCAGTGGGAATCCCAAAAATCCTGTCAATTTGTGAGCCTTGTCTTGCTCAGCTGGAGTTGGGTATTTAGAATGAAGGGGAGAAGCTTTGTCTAATTATAGGTTTTCCATTTCAGTCCTTGGTATTACTTTAAGCAGGCTTAAAATAACTGGTTAACTAACTTTTTTCCCCTAGCTTTGTGGTTTCATACATGATATTCTGCAGTACCCTATATAGAAACCTCAACTATTTTTTTTTCCCCACCTAACTTGTTTTGTATTTTTCCATTTGACAGATGTTTGGGTTTGGTTTTTTTTTTGTGTTCTGCAGGGCTCACTAAATAGTTACTTTGTACTTCAATAGCCTGAAGCCCAAGTCCTGTGACAGTGTCTGCTTATGCAGATTTATGTGTCACTGTCATTTGTATTCTGTGTATTTTTTTTCCTTGGTGTTTTTGATAATTTAAGTCTAAAAATATTGCTCCAAGGAGCAATCAGAACCCAATCATTTTTGTGCCCTGAAACCATCTAGTATAGCTTTTTAGTATCTAGACCTGAAAATGGATTTTTTAAAAATCTTTTTGTGTGTGCTCATTTCCCAGTCATGCAGGAGCTGAATTCTCTGTGCTAGCTCACACCTGCTGGATATTTGCAATTGGTCTTTGTTGCCCCAAGTCAACATCTAGTTTGTCTGTGACTCTTTAGCCCTATGCGATTTTTTTGAGCTGATTCTTTTTCTGATCATACTGCTTGTTGTCCTAAACTTCTGTCATTTTGGCATTCTTGCTCTTGGCATGATTTTTGTTTGGAGAGAAGCATCCTAGGTTGCTGGTGTAGTGTTCTAGGTGACAGTACCTGGAATGTTCCTGATTGTTTCAGTTGTTCTACCAGCCATATTTCACTGAGCACTCTCATGTGTTTCTGATTCTTAAGTCTTTTCTAATGGGAGCTTATATAATTGCCTAGGTTTAGAAGGTTTTTTTTGTTACTTGTTTGGAGTTTTATTCCTTTGCCTCCCCTTGTGCATTTCATTCTCAAAGTTTACCCAGAAACCTCCTGGAATAATTTTGTCAAGCTTCCCACAACAAGAAGCTCTTATTTTGACCACAGTCTGTAGATGAGAGTATCTGTGACTAAAACTTTCTGTCAAACCACAGCAACAGAACATCTTTGATTTACCAAAATAGTAATAGTAAAGGGGCTCAGGAATAGCCATGGGCAACAGTCTGCAGGATTGGCTGCTCTGACTTCCACTGTCTTCACACTCTGATGTCTAGATACTCAGCACTATGGGGTGCTTGGTTAGGACTTTTTGGAGGTTACAATAGTGAGAAGGAAGCCCTGCAAAGCATCATTCCCTCTTTTCACTTCGTTATGTTATTAGTTAGGGAGGTGGAGAGCAGGCAGAGGCCAAAGGTGTAAAGCTGCAATACTGAGAGACAATGTTGCTGGCAATTATTTGAAATAAACAAGCTCATTGCCCCTTCTTACATTAGTTGTCATACTTTAATCTCTTGATATTGGCTTTTTTAATGCTGTCATATGCATCATCCACTGTGCTTCTTGTATCCTGTGTCAAGTGATGATAAACTTGAATAAGATAGCACTGTTAAGTCACTTCAGACTTCATAGTGATTAGTTAAATTCCTTATTTCTCTCTTTTCAGTATCAGAAGTTTAAATGGAGTAGTACTTGCTCAAGAGTGACAGTGGAGATCAGGATTAAATCTGCTCTTCTGGGTGAGTAATCTAACTCACTGCATTACTGATGTCTGCTCCTTACGTATCTGCTGGGTTTTATTGCTTGATACCTTTCACAACAGCTCCTTCAGTATTTTATTTCAAATGTCATTAAAATGATGCTGTATGCCATTTCCAGCAGGAGTTGTAGAAGGATGTCATGCTGCTTCTGCTTGTACAGACAACTGTTTATTTGGTGTCTTAAAGAACAGCCATCACTTAATGCAGTCTGAGTTGCTGTTCAGATTAAGGGAGGCTTTCCACATTTTAAAGACAGTGGATTTGAGGTTAACATATGGACTGTAGCAGAGTAACAAGGCATATTTTGATTATCCAAGTAATAAAACTGAAATGGCTGTTGGAGCTCTTACATGGTATGCTGGACTTGAGCAGTACCAGTGCTCCAGTATGAGGCCCTGAACTGCTGTGCAATTCCAGAGCTGCACTCTCTGTGTGCAGTCCATCTGACTCAGCAGGTCTATGGCAAAATACAGAGGAGCTGCCAAGAACTTTCAGGTTGCTGGGGCAGATTCATGTGAAAACACATTTAGCAAAATAGACTAACTGCATTAGACCTCGGAAATGGCCCGTTCAGTTGACTTCAAGGAGTGGCATTTTGCATTTGGTCTAGACTGATTTGATCCAAGTAGCCTAGTGCATGTCAGAGCTTGAAGTCTTGTTTTGGGAGTGATTATTCCTCATCTACATTGTTTTGTTTATTACAGTATGATCTAGCATGATTTAACATCCTCAATTCAAACTGGAGAGCTGGGTGGAATCGCTGCCTCTGTGCTTCATCCCCCATCTGGGATGTGCTTACCCTGTAACACCACTGCTGAGGGCCCAGCTTCTTCCTGGGTCTCTCCTGACTCAAGCTGTTGCTTTTCCATGCTCTGTACAACTGCTTACTGAGACCAGTGTCTCCTAGCATGCTGCATCCTTTGTTTGCTGCCCCTCAGCTGCTCTGGACTCTGAACTACTCATCTTTGCCTTACCCCTGGGTGAGGAGTGCAGTGTTTGTACCATCCCTCCCCGAGGTGGAGAATTGAGGGCACCTCCCTTCCCCTGATGCACCTACCCAGGGCACAGCTGGTCACTTACTGGTTCACCTGTACACACCCCATGAAAGTCCACCCATGTCAGCTGCTGTCCCACAGGTCTACTGGGCTTCTCAGCTGCTATCTTAGTGCTTCAGAAGGCTGTCTCCCCACTCCAGCTGGGACTGGTTGCCTTTTTGTCTATGCTCTCTTGTGGTGCCTAGGATGAATCCTTTTCCTCTTCCCCTGCATAGCCTGATGTTCCCTACACCACTGTAGGATGGCTGATCTGGTCAGCAGTGGCTGCTCTTCTACACAGTGCTTAGCAGCCTGTGCAGAAGAAAAGAAACCAGGGGATTCTTGCCTTGTGCCCACAGATTTGCTAGCAGTCACTGGGCTTTGGAAAGGGCAGCAGTCTCCTCTGCTGACTGGGACCCTGCTGCCTGGGGCTCTCTTGCTTTGGTCATTGCTGATTCCTAGTGCTATCCCACTTCCCTAGCCTTACTGCAGGTCCACAGTATGCAAGGACTGGTGTCTCATTTGAAATGTTATTTCCCTTGTTTTACTCCATTTCCCGCTCCTTAGTTTTGGAGCCCATCTTCTTGGATCTCTGTCCCTTCCCACACTGTGTGTGAGCTCTTTGTGGGATTCACAGGCTGCCTAAAGTTTCACACTGGACCTGGAAAGAAGTGGTTGTTGCTCCTCATTTGTCAGGAACTCTGAACTCCAGTGCCAAATACTTTTATTCCATAGTTCTTCATTCAGAGGTCTGCTGGCCCCAGGAGCAGTTATCACCTGTTGCCTCTCATCCTGATCACATTTCTCCAGTTTTATTGCTGCTTATCAGAGTTGCTGGGATTACACTCCATCTGGCCCTGCACACTCCAGCTGGATTTGAGTAGGTCATGTTGGTTGGCAGCCCCATTCTGTTGGGAGACTCAATCTGCTGGCACCACCATGCGAATGTCTTGCCTTTGCTGGAAGTCTCTACCTCTCAGCTCTCCAAATGCTGTGCTGGTTTCCCCATCCCAGGAACAGCAGAAACAGCTTCTTGTCTCCTTATCATGTCTCAAGCCCCACATTGGGCGCCAAACTCCTGCATGGCTGCTGGAGCAGGGGGTCTGGTGTGTTGCATGCCAGGGCAGGTGTGGGGCTGGCATGGGGCATGGCACAGCTCAGGCTGCCTTGGCTTCAGGGCATGCAGGGTTTTGTGTTGACATGTTGCCCAAGTCTGCTGCACAGCACAGTGTCCAGTGCATAGTGAAATTCCTCATTTGAGGGAAACATGGTGCCTTCCCCTTGCCAAGACCTCCCCTGCCATAACCCAGTATGTTGTTGGAGCAGTATTAGGGCATTAAATGGCACAGGGATACTAATCCAAAGTCAGTTCTGATCTAGTTTGCTGCTGGATTTGTTAAGAGGTAAAAACACCTATTTATTGAAGTAAATGTTTCTCTTGTGTGAATGACACCTCTTTTCCTACATCAAGCAAGCACTGTTATGATGCTTTTGGTCTTTGCATTCTACATGACATGGTTTGGGTAATGTTACTGTAACTTAAGGTTGCGCTCATCCACAGTGAGAGGATGAGGGTGGCTCTCTAATATGCATAATCTCTGCAGAGAGAGAGGGTCATGCTTCTCTGGAAATAGTCAGCATACTGCCCTGTTTATCTAGTATGTCACTGCTCTGTTGCATGCTGCATTTCCCTGCCTCCCTCCCAGTCGCTTTAATTGTCTTTCTCTATCGTGACAGTTGCTTTATATTCAGAAAATTTATATTCATCCCACACAAAGCTTTCAAAGCTAATTTCATTTCTTCCCTTCTCTGAGAAATTCTTTCTGTTCTTTTCAAGACAGAGAATGTACATTTTCCCTATTTATTTAAACAAGCTTATTTTGTCTGTGGAATCCTGGTCAAATTATGTTTCTTCACTTGCGCTTGTAATCTTTTGCGGTTTAGATATTGGAATAATCTTTGTGAGCTGGAAGAAGATTGTCCAATCTGTTTTAACATGTCCCACTTTCTGAGTATTGCATCTCATTAGGAGTACAGTTGCCTGTTTGCGTGGCTTTTTTTCTTCCGCTCTTATAGCTTGGGGGAGAAAATAAATCACTTCATCATCTAGTAATAATGCTTGGCACTTTGCATCTTCAAAGAACTATACAGCTATGAATGGAATAATTTCTATAGCAATTTTGTGTGATAGTTTCTCGATATAATTTGTCCCGTTTTGCAGAGGGGGGGAAAATGTGCAAGAAGTCAAATGACCTTAGGCCATGAAAGAAGGAACAAAATTAACTTCAGTTCCCAGCAACCTGACTTGCACTAGAGCAGCACCACACACCATTCTTGTTTAAACTAAAGAAGACGGGGAAAAAAAGGACAGCTTGACTCCAGTCAACAGCAAAAGGGATGGAAGAGCTGTGTGTCGATCTCCTCTGACCTTGGTAACTAGTTAAATGTGTTTGTTGGTTGTGGGTTTTTGCTGTTTGCTCTTAAATATGTTGTCTAACTTGCTGATGTTGTTGTTGCTTCTGAGAGTGTGGTTGGAGATACGTGAGCAATTGTCTGGAGTTTATAAAGGCAAAGCAGCAATATAAATTGAGTGAGAGTTCTTGGGGAGGGTAAGGTGTTTCTTACTGCTGGCTGGGTGATCTCTCTGCACCTTCCTTCCATATTGAACCAGAATCAGGGGAAACCATCTCTGTACTATTTGGAAATATTTTTTTTCCCATGTTGTTTTCCATCTGAGACCAAGATGGGAGAAGTGAGCCATCCTAAATGAGAACTGTGTTAACACATGGTATATATAGAAATCAGTCCTCCTTGGCTCATCCACCACATGCCACACTAAGAATTTTATTTATTTTTTTTTCCCCTCCTGGGCTGTAGTGGAAGTTGTTGGCTCAGACTGGTGTCTAGAATTGCTTCATTTGCAGAATTAATTTTATACAACTGCATTAGGGTATAGGACTTGATAGACAGCTGCTTAATTAGCCCCCATGTGTGTTGCATGCCATATAGAAAAGGTGAATGCTGTAAGTAGTGAACTTTTTCCTTCTATAGGAATGTTAGTGATAAAATTATGGGAAAATGTGGGCCCTCTCCAGAAGGAAGCAGGAGACCTGGTTACCTAGAATATGGAGAAGGCTGAGATACTTAACTTTTCTGGCTCAGTCTTCACCAGCAAGTGCTCCAGCCACACCACCTGTGTCCCAGGAAGCAAAGGCAGAGGCTGGCAGAATGAAGAGCTGCCCACTGTAGGAGAAGATCAGGTCTGAGACCATCTAAGCAACGTGAAAGTGCACAAGGACCTGACAAAACACATCCTTCCTGTGCTGAGGGCTCCAGAGCTGGACACAGGGCTCCAGGGGAGCTCTTCCCAGAGCAGAGCAGAGGGGCAGAATCCTCTCTGTCCACCTGCTGGCCACGCTGCTCCTGATGCAGCCCAGGATGGTTTGGTCTTCTGGGCTGCCAGCACACACTGGCTGCTTCTGGCCAGCTTCTTCTCTCTCAGCACCCCCATTCTTGCCCCTTTTCTTACAGTTTTACTTGGTGTAGTATGTCCAAAGTAACATGACTCAGGGACTCAGGTGGGTTTGGTATTATCATGACAGGTGGTGATCTTGATTACAAAATCAAGCAGTATGTGTTGACAATTCAGGGAAGCCACCTCAGCTATTGCTCTGGGAGGAAGGTGTGTTACACTGTGGGGTGCATGGGATGCCAGCAGGTATAAGCCTTCTCATGGGACCAGCTAGGGCATCCCCAGGCAGGGAGGTGATGGTCCAGTTGTGCAGATGTCTTTTGCCCATTGAAGCCTGGATGGTTTCTGTTTTGTTTTGGTTTTTTGCCTGGGGCATCCAACTGCTGTTAGAAAGTGCTGGGAACTTTTAAGGTCTTGAAGCCAGCTGTTGCCCTCTTTTCAGCTCTACTTAAGTTGTTTAGTTCTCTGTTTCCCTTGTTTTTGAAAGGCTGAGTTGATGCTGACTAGGTTTGACAAGTGGTAACTGGGAAGCCTGGCTGTGTTCTTGTTTGTGATGAAAACAAGAAGCTGGTACTCTGAGGTGAGCATGGCAGCAGCTTGCAGGTTGAGGTGTCTGGAAAATATCAAGGAACAGGCAATGTGTGAAATGTAAGGACTGGTCAGAGCACTGGGATCACTCCAGAAGCGTGCTGGGAACAGGAACTGGGAATGGAACAATACTGCATAAAACTGAGGTTTGTCTCGGCTTATTTGCAACACTCACTCCCAGTGTTCTCTTATCTTGAAACCAGACATGCACCTGAAACTGTCCTTTCTGGATTTGGAAGCTTTTCATGATAAAGCTGTCTGTCTGGAAGTGTTTTCAAGAACAAGTCACACTTGAAATCATGGTATTTAAATAATTTTCTTTGAAATGAAGGGAGGGTCATGTGCACTACATCAGAAATTCCTCTTAGATGCTTATTAATCTGGTATATAAATGTCATGGCTTACATCCACAGGGTGTTTATATTGAATTTTTAGCTGTATCAGTATCTCTTACTCTTTAGAATAAATGCCATATAATCTGGTTATGAGCAATATTCTTAATTTAGATACCAAAAATAGGACATAGACAAATCTGAGTTACTGTAGAAAAAGGAAATAGCCTTTCCTCATGAGGGGGGGAGATGAAATTCAATTGACTCATGTAGTATTTACTGGTAAGGCCAGAGAATTCAGTCTCTTTTATTAGGATAGCACAATGATTGCCATATTTTCTCTTAGCTTTGTTTATTTTTTCTGAAGGCCTGATTTCTACTCTGGAGTACCTGTACTGATGTGTATAATGAGGGGGTAGGCTGGGAAACACCCTTTCTTCTTTTCTCTTCCCTCTGAGCAGATCAGTGCATGCTGATTCCAGGTACAGAAAGCAGTAGGAACTTGTGCTTGTCCTTTCACTGGTTTGAGGGAGATGACCTCAGAGATCCACAGTGAGTGGCTCTGATAAGGACAAGATATGCATTTTGGGAGCAGAATCATCCTTGCTGTGGCAGGTGGGCATCATCCAAGAGCTCGAATGTTTGAAACATCTTCCTCACTTAACCAAGCAAATGGTCCTGCTCCTGGAGAAGGTTTCCTGTCTTGTGTCCTTAGCAGCTGTTTATTTTACATAATGACAGTGAAGGTAATAATCATAGAATCATGGAATCATTTGGGTTGGAAAAGACCTGTAGGATCATTGAATCCAACTGCAAACTGAAGAATGCCAAGCCCACCACTAAACCATATCCCAAAGTGCTACATCTACATGTCTTTTAAATACATCCGGGGATGGTGACTCCACCACTTCCCTGGGAAGCCTGTTCCAATGCCTGACAACCCTTTTGGTGAAGAAATTTTTCCTACTGTCAAATCTAAAACCTCCCCTAGTGCAGCGTCAGGTGGTTTCCTTGTCCTATTGGTTGTTACATGGGAGAAGAAACCAACAGTCACCTCGCTGCAGTCTCCTTTCAGGTAGCTGTAGAGAGCAAGAAGGTCTCCCCTGAGCTTCCTTTTCTCCAGGATAAACACCTCCAGGTCCCTCAGCCGATCCTTGCAAGACTGGTGCTCTACACCCTTCTCCAGCTTTGTTTTCTTTCTTTGGGCACACTCTAGTACCTCAGTGTCCTTGTCATAGTGAGGGGCCCAAAACTGAACAGAGTATTAAAGGTGTGGCCTCACTAGTGCTGAGTACAGGGGGATCAGATACTTAGTCCTGCTGGTTACACTATTTCTCATACAGACCAGGATGGTGATGGCCTTCTTGACAACCAGGGCACACTGCTGGCTCATGTTCACCCAGCTGTTGACCAGCACCCCCAGGTTCTTTTCCACCAGGCAGCTTTCCAGCCACTCTTCCCCAGGCCTGTAGCACTGCCTGGGGTTGTTGTGACCTGAGTGCAGGACCCAGCCCTTGGCCTTGTTAAACCTCATACTATTGGCCTCAGCCCATCGATCCAGCCTGGCCAGACCCCTCAAAGAACCTTGCCACCTTCAAGCAGATCAAGGCTCCTGCCCAGCTTGGTGTCATCTGCAGACTCCCTGAGTGTGCCTTGATGTCCTGATCCAGGTCACTGCTAAGGACATTAACCAGACCAGGCCCCTGTACTGAGTCCTGGGGAGCAGCACTTGTGACTGGCCATCAACTGAATTTAACTCCATTCATCACAGCTTTCTGGGTGAGGCCACCTAGATATTTTTTTACCTAATGAAGAGTACACCCATTCAACCATGAGCAGCCGGTTTCTCCAGGAGAATGCTGTGGCAAATGGTCTCAAAAGCTTTTCTGAAGTCCGGGTAAACAACATCCACAGCATTTCCCTCATCCAGTAGGCAGGTCATCATGTCACAGGAGGAGATCAGGTTAGTCGAGTAGGACCTGCCTTTTATAAACCCATGCTGACCAGAGATCTATTCTGAGGTCTTGTTTTGCCCATTTGGCCAAGCAGTCAGCCAGTGTTGAACGTGTTCCCAGTAGCATTGCCTTCAGTGGTGTTAGGAGTGTGTTCCTTGCCAAATGTGGACTAAAGAAACTTGCTGATCTCAGCCTGGGTGGGTCTCGCTTGAAAAGATCCTGTACCAACAGAGAGACAAGCTCTGTTTCAGACTGTGGTTCAGCTAGGTTGTCAATCCAATTTAAGGGGACCAGATTATCAGCGTTGGGAAGTGCTGAGCTAGTGTAAAGCTGCTTTGCTGATAAGGAGCTGTTCAGAGCATTTGGAAGGTTCAGCTGTGCTGTGGGACTGGGCAGCCAGTCGTGGCTGCACTCAGAAGGCTCAGTGCCAGGGGGGTTTGGGCTGGTTTGCCTGCCTGGCTTGGTGCCGAGAGGCCCAGACATCGTGTTCCCCGGGTGTTGTTCTGCCCTAGGTCCACCAGGCGATGGCAGTGGTAAAGCAGCTGTGCTGGTTCTGCTAGCTGGGCATTCAACACCCATCTCTCTCCACGTGCAGAAGAAAAATAGGGTTGTGCATCCCATCAAGTGCTTCAGCATCGCTGGAAAACCAAAACCAAGCTGAGTGTGGCTCTGGTGGCTTTTGTCTCTGTTCGCAGTGAGAGATGACAATTCAGTAGGTTGATGTTGTCACTCGCTGCAGTCTGTGATTGATAGCTTGCAAGTACTCACAGGAACCTTGCTGTGGGTTTGGTGCTTTTCCGTCTGAGACCTTGGTATGGATTTCTGTTACTGTGGCCTTTCCCCCCCCCTCTTCTGGTCCTCCTCAGTACAGCAGTCTGCTACTGTTCGTTGTTTCCCTTGCAGCTTTGGATGCTGTTGGAAATGAGCACCTTTGTGTCCTGTGGCTAGCCTTGTCTTCACTTGCATGTTCCTGCTCCTTTATAATTCGTCTTTTAATTTCATTTTGGGACCTTCTCTGCAGCTGTGCTCATGTTTCCAAGACCTCTGCCAGCTTTGCTGTCGTGCTCTGGGCAGAGAAGCTGGAGGATGGATGTGCACAGTTCAGCATGAACGTGGTATCGTGTGCTCTAGATGGTTCCTACAAGTACTAATCTGGATCACCTGTCTGGTGCCAGGTGGTTTCTTGGTGCCTGGGTGTGATATTAAGGTGTGCTTTCATGTGCAGTGGGATGTTGTCAGCCAGGGATAATCCCCTGTCACTAAAGGTAGGGGCAGCACGGCTTCGAGCAACTGAAGTTGGGAGGATAGGAGAGAGAAGCCCAACAACATTGCTACATCAGAAGAAGCTATTAGTGCATTCAGTTATGATGGCAAGAGACCATGTATGTACATAGCTAATGTACTATGCCTGTCTCCTTTAATGCTTCTACTATCTGATTAGTTGTCAACATCTCTTAATTTCTGCTCCTACAAACAATGTAGACAGTTCTAATGTTTGCATTATTGTGTGTCTTGTGTATAATTTACAGTGTATTATGACAGCTGTGATGAATGCTGTGACCTACACCATGGAGCACAGAGATTGCACACTGAGTTGCTATCTACTCTATTATCTAGAACACTTTTGGAGCCTTGCTGGTGTTACAACAGGAGAGGAAACATGTGTTGTCATGTTGCTCTCATTAGCAATTTGCATATGTCTCTTGGAGCACAGCACAAGGTCGCTGGCCTGCAGCCACACCAGCTTCTTGAGATCTTGTCAGATCTTGCAAGCAAAGGAGCAGCAGGCTAGGTCACAGTCCTTGGACTAGAAGCCTCCAAGGCCCAGGCTGCTGTTGCAGAGATATTGGAGATGTCCATGGTGGTACCCTGTGTGTTTCAACATGGATGCATGTTGGGTGTTTTTCTCTTTTTTTTTTTTGTTGTTGTTGTTACTTGATATTCTCTTCAGAAGAGCACTGTAAATTATTTTCTGTGTTGGTGGGAAGTAGCACTTGATTCTCCTCTCCCCCATACTGTGCCCTGTTCTACATGATTTGAAAGTGAATTGCTAGCATTGATTGCTAAAGTGATTGCTATAGCATTGATTAATTAGGAGGTTGTTTATAGCATTGCTTAACTAAGAGGTAGTGATTGCTCAGTTGCATGTTGAATATCCATCTGCATTGTGTGGCCTTAGTAGCGGAGTGGGGCTCTGCTTGAGATTTGTGGGTGCTATTTCCATGGGGAGCATGATATGAAGCTCCCATGAGCAAGAAGTTCCCACTGCCAAGAGTTTTTCACAAAAAAACTGTTGGCGCAGGCAGTGGCTGCTACTGACAGTGACAACACCCCATGCTAAAAATTATACCAAGGTTGGGGTGCAGCACAAGGCCACTGCTGGGGCTTGTGTGCCATGTTGGGGGTGCAGAAAGTGAAAGGTGGCACCTACAGGAGGAGGAGCCAGGATAGGTGACCCCAAACTGACCAGCGAGAGAGTCAATCCCATATACATCATCTTTAATATAAAGCTGAGGGGTCAGGAGGGTCAAACCCCTGCTCAGGTCAGCTCGAGCCCTCTTCCAGCTTTTCCTCACTTCTTCAAAGCCCAGCATCCTAGGGGAACTGTCCATTCAGCCTTTAGTCCCAGTCTCTGTGTTCCTGTTTCTGGTACCAGAATCCAGCTCTTGGACACAGCTCCTGTTTGCCTCTGGGCCCAGTCTGGGACTCTCCCAGTGCCTTCTCCACAGCATCAGTGGTGACTGATGGAATTACCGTCAGGGGGTTGGCTTCCATGCTGGTTTTGTACATAATTGTATATTGCATTTTATTATAATTATTTTCATTAAAGCTGTTCTAGTTTCCTTTTCTAATCGCTATCTCTCTCTTTTTCCCTTCCCTTTTGAGGTGGGGACGGAGGTTAACAGAGAGCATCTGTTATAGGTTTAGTGGGCTGCCCTGACCCTGAACTGTGACACCAGCAACACCTTAAAGTAGCTGACTGTTTCCATAAGGGGCAGAGATCTGTGCCATGAGGAGGCCGATTCCCATAGGGATTTGGTAATGCTGCTGGAGTGGGTGGCAGTAGTGGCAGATCTTTCTGTGAGCAGTTTAACACGTTTCTGATCTGGAGCTGCCAGTGACTGAAGAGGTAACCTGCTTAAATGCTTCTGCTGCAGGCTGTTACTGCAGAGCAGCAATAAATAATGAGCTGACCACGAGAGGAGCTGGCCTATGACAGCATCCCTGCCTGAAGATACATCATGATTTATATCCTGAAATAAACAATCTTTCTTTTCCTAAACAGGGTTGAAGATGTAGGTCTATTGTATATGTAAACATTCTTGTCAGTTAGGGTTTTACTTTTCCCTTTTTCACAGCAGGATTATTGCTCTTGGGGCCTTGGTATCACCAGTGTCTTCTGCAAACTGAAACTAGACTGTCTCAGTGCTTTCTTTCTGTTCAATAGAGCAAGATCCTACTCTAAAGGAGGATTCCATCCTAACTTTAGACAGGGAAGCAGAATCTGCAGTGCTTTAGAGCTATAAATAAGCCCCTGAAAACAGTCCCTCCAGTGATGGCTCAGTAAACACATGGAAAAAAATAGTCAGGCTCTACAAAGAGAAATACATGGACAGTAGTTTTAAAATAAATAGTTATTTTTATAGATTCATTATTTATGAAGCAAGAATCAACCTTTTCAAACCTCCTCAGTGCTTGAGAACAAGCAAGACTTATATCCAGGTACCTCTTGGGGCCTCTGTGTATACCATGAAGGATTTGGCCCCAGATGTTCACATGGTTGCTGAGGAAGGTAGTAGTTCCTGGTGATAATGAGAAAGTGTCATGATTTGTTTGCCTGTGGTTGGTTTTGGTCCTTTTTGAAATGGTAACAGACAGTGAAAAAAACTTCTAGGACCTTCTTTTTTTCACTTGGTGCTGTGAAGTCCCTGTTCGAGGCACAAAAATGTGGTGATATTCCGGAACACCTTCACTGGCAACATTGACAGTGTTTTGGGACATGTGTTTACTTCTTCCCCTTGTCTCTGAGTAAGACCACTGAAGCTGACTACCTCACATTTGACAGTGCAGGTGGACCTTTATTTTTCCCAAGAACAGCCTCTTCCTTCTAGTGGCCTTCATGGACTGGTCACTTCCATTGGTCCCTCTCAATGTCAGCAAGGCTGTTTGTATCCTACAGTTAAACCTGTGCTGCTGGGACCAGGATCTTCAGGTGCAGGTGGCACTGGGGCTGAACTCCCTTTCTATTTGACCTTTGATGCATGAAGTTTCTTGATTAACTGGTATAGTGAAAATCTGCATCCAGTTAATATGTACGTTTCTACAAGACTGAGTTTTAGCCCCCCACCCAAAGATTAGGAAAGTGTGAAACACTGTCTGCTTCTTTTAGCATCACATGTCTAACTTGATTTGCATGTAAGTAGGAAAACTTTGAAGTGTTGAAATACAAAGAGAAAGTACTTCAAAGAAATGCAATATTAAAAGTGTATCTGATCTGAATACTTAATTTGATGATTAAGTGTTCAGAAGAACATTTTCATGAAATACTGAGGGTCATTAATTAGTCCAAAACATTGAGTGCTGCCAGTTGACACGTATTGAACTGTTCTGTACTGGTTTGGATTTCCCATTGTGGCAGGCGAGTGTCCTTCCCTCAGCTGTCTGGGTTGCCAGTGTCCATGGCACAGTAAGAAGTTAACACAGTTCCTGACAGAGAAACCAGTGTGATGCTGCTACAATGTGAGACCTGTTCAGTGCTGGTGCCCCACATCCAGAAGAGATCCCTTAGTATGGTCATATAAAAACTGCAGTGTGCTAAGCTCCAAAACTTCTGATCTGCATTGGTTGTTGTGCTGGAGTAGGGCCATGGTGGTCCTTGGGAGGCAGTGAAGTGCTGGATTACACATTTTTAATAAATACCTTGAATTTTGGGAGAGCTCAGATCTTGGATCTGAAGTTTTTTTTACAGTTGGGCATTCACTTGTGTAAAAACACACCCAGCTGTGCTGGTTGTTGTTCTTCCTTTTGGCAAACAAGAGTTCTGGCATCAAAGTTTTTAGTAGCAGGAATTCTACTAGCAGTTCCCAGACCTTGAGGGTGGGTGTGCAGGACGAGCTAATTCGATGTGTGTAAATCATGGGCTAGGCAGAGCTTTAAATCCTAGATGCATTGTTCCATCCCTGCTCTTTTCTGTTGCACTGGAGCTTCAAAAAGTTAGAAAACTACCAAGTTAGACAAGAACTATTTTTTTCCCTGTACAGCTATCAAATAACAGGGAGGTTACTTTTGGTCTTTGTATGTTACAAAAACAACTTTTTACTTAAAATAGTACTAAAGTACTTGATTTTTTTGTTTTGTTTTGTTTTAAGCTTCATTATTTTAATTAGATCTGTAGGTTGAGGTAGGGGAAACAGTTAAGCAGCCTAAGAGGGTTTGTTGCTGTTTTGTTTTTTTTCTTCTATCAGAAGACTATGCCTTACTCTATTACATGCCAAATAAGGGGCTTCCTGTGTTCAAACTTCCAGGAGATTCTCAGATTGCATCAGACTTCCTTCAGCAACCATGTGGCTCAATAATACCTTTTCTTAGATTAACTGGCTTTCTAGTAAAGTCTGTAAACTTGACTGGTGTATCAGTTTTAGACAGGCTTAAACGCATTGTGTATGTTTAATATAGGAAGGGGCAATTCAACTCTTGGACAGGGTGGTATTTTTACATCCTTGGTGATGGTGGTGTGTGATTTAGCCACACTAAAGTTTACTTCAGACTTCTTGACTTGGATCATGGCACCACTGGCCTGGGCAGCACAGGGTGGGGTGTGTGCAAACCCATCCTGTTGCCTGAGAAAACTTTGCAGCCCCTTGCTTCAGTTGGACTGCTCTGGGGACCCAAACCAGGTGGTTTAAAGGGTGTTCACACTCTACTACTGCAAGTGGACTGTAAACTTTCTCGCACTGCTCTTAAAACTTACCTTATTTTTTCCTTTTAGTGTATTATAGCCCTCTCTCCTAAAGGCAGCCTACTGTTAATAAGGTCAGTAATATACCTAATAAACCAGAGTTTCTTTCTGTTTCTAATGAAACTGGCGTTTTGCATTGTTCTACATCATTCAAACCAAGCTCTTTCACATTTAGTAGATTATCTGGAGCAAGTAAACTCAGTAACCTCCTTATCCCACAGAAATCTAGCTAGGTTTGTAGCAGTTGCAGTTACATCCATTGGTGCAAGTATGTCTAAGCTTCTGGCTGCTAAGATTTTTCTTCATCTCCTCTGTTGTAAAGTCAGCAGTTTCTGCTCATCTGGCTAATGGAGCCATGGGTGAGGGGTAGGATATTTTCCCCTCCTACACACACACAGAGGCTTGACCACCAGATGGAGAGGTCTTTCTTGCTGGAGAAGAAACAGAAGTCAAGTCATGTTTTTCTCTGCCATCTTTTTCCCAACTTCCCTCCTCTTCCTGGCTGGCTGAACATGAGCCAGCAGTCTGCCCAGGTGGCCTGGATCAGGGACAGCATGGCCTGCAGGAGCAGGGCAGGGATTGTGCCCTTATGGTCAAGCCTTGTGAGGCCTCATGTCAAGTGCGGGGTTGTCCTTTTCAAGTAATTGGCAGTTAAACATAGGAAAACACTGTTAAAGATTAATATATTTTATTTAGGTAGATGCCCTCTACTTTTGCTTTCTATAGTGACAACACTGAAACTGTGGATCTAGAAACACCTAGACCTGAAAGTCCAAAATCCAAAGCTGAACTCAAATCTGCAAGTGTGTGAATTCGGTGTTTGGATCCAGCCTGTTGAAAGACAGTGGCACAAGCTATGAAATTGAATCTAAATATGAGGCTGTGCTTGAGATTTGATGATTCTTAAGGTCTACCTTTTGGACTGTTAACCAACAGTGCCTCTTTTGTCTTGTAGCCTGTGTGGCCACGACGTGTCAGTAACATGTTGCTGGGGAATGTGAGGCATTTCCTTGCTTGCATTACCAGTCTGTGGAGTGAGGAATGAATATCTCAATTGTTTCTCTTATCAGTGGACCCAAGCAAAAATCACAGATTTATTTCTCATACTCTTTGAGTAGTTGAAGGCCTTTACTAAATAGTTAACGAGTAAAACACAAATAGCCCAAAGTGAAGTGTTATTTGTGGTATTTTTTGTTTTGTTTTAAGCCTCCATTTGACCTTGGTTGCTTGTGTCTTAAGAGTGAAAGTCTGTTTACACAGGTATATTCACATTAGACGTGTGTATACTTTACACAGGTATATTCACATTACCCTTCTGCTTTGCAGGTAAGGTACTGCTGCTCTGGCTGCCTCCTGCCATCCAGCAATCACAGAACTTGTACCTGCATCACGAAACAGCATAACCTGCCACCTGCTGTGTGTTTTAAATTCCTTTCAATTACAATTTAATAATAGTAATTACTAAAAAAAATAGAGCTGCTGGGGAATAGGGTAGCAGAGAGAAGTAAACAGAATGCCTTAATACTGCAGAGGGAAAGACATGGTTTGGAATTGAGTATGAATCTCTGATGTAAGCCTTGGCTCAGAGGCTTTGGGTGTTGTTATGTTTGCTCTGCACACACCACAGAGAAAGGATCTGAAGGATTCTAACTTTGTCCAGGATGAGCTTTTTACATCATGATGAGTGTGTTTCACAGATTTTAAGGGAAGTGGTAAGCTGGTTGGTTGTAAAGGTTGAGTGTGATTTGAGGCAGGATTTTCCTGGGTAGAAAACAGTTGTATCTTGGAAAGAGTTTGTGCTTTTTGCTCTTATAATTAAAAGTATTTTCTGTGGCTTGATACCTTTTATCTCATGATGTTTCTTAGGTACTGTGGGATAGGCTTTCAGCCTCAGTGTGCTTCTATTAATTTTTATCAGTTAAAATAAATAATGTTTGTTGTATAATAAAGAAATAATGAACTTTGGGGAACAAAAGGACGTTTGTTGCTTTTTTTTTTTGTAGTCCTGCATAAAATGAGAATGGTATTCCTTTGATGTCATTGACCAGAGTTCAGCAAATTCAATAATAAATTATTTAGATATATAAAAATAGACAGTTTAAGCCTTTGCCAATGTTTGGGTTGTTTTTTATTCTTATTCTTAATAATAATAATAATAATCCTTTTTATACAGTTGAGTGTTGGGCTCTTAAAGGATGCTGAGTCTGCAGGCTGGTGGGGCCCTGAAACTGGGCCCATTTGGGCTTCTCATACCTCTGCTCCCAAAAGGGAGGACTTGTCTATGGAAGGACCAGCCAGAGGAGGTGTCTGGTCTCACCAGGCCTCCTCACTTCAGCCTTTGTGTAATGGGCAAGGAACATGGATGCCTGCTGGGAGGAGCTGCCAGGGAAGGGTCTCAGGACTAGGAGGGACCCAAGCAGAGGTGCCTGTCTCCATGGGGCAGCCAGAGCCTCTCCTGGGGACAGGGACAATGGCTGAAGTACATGGCTCAAAGTGTATTTTGGATCTACCTAGTTGCCTGTCCCTGCCTCTTGCTAAGGAAGTTCTCTACTATTCCCATTAAGATACTTCAAGCATTTTCTAATTTTACTTTTAAAATTTCATCTCCTCTTGCAAAACACCAGAATAATATATTTTCCTTTTTAGTTTCTTCCTTTTAGGCCTGGAAGGTATGAAATGGAATAGTTTATGTTACAAGAAATTTTAATGGTTCCTAGTCTAAATTAGCTTAATATATTAATTATTAACTGTTAAAATGCCACTGACTGGTGGAGCTATAGTTGAGTATCTTCAAAACATCCCATGAGAAACTGTGCCAGAGATTTATGTTGAATTAATTTTAAGCCATTTTTGTGATTGAAATCTGTTTTGCATGTTCTGCATGTTTGTGTTTCTCTTCTGTCCTGCCAAAAAAAGCACAAGTAGAAGTGATTCTGTGTCTGAAATGGCATTTGTCTTTGTGAAAGAGGTTTACTTTGTAAAAAATAATGAAAATTAACTGCTAAGGATGTGTTGGTTTAGTGTTGTTGAGCAAGATGAATCCAGAAGATGTTTCAGATCTCTTGCACAGTCAGCTCATCCATGTAGGACTGGGAATGCAGGGATGTTAATTTTGACAGCAAGGTGAAATTTTAGGTCTCTCTTTTGCTGTAGAACATGTTCTTCTTTATCACCTCCCTCCTTTGCCCCAAAAGCTGACTGCAGTTTATTAGCTTTTCCTTTGTATTTTTGTGGTAGGCTGCTCTGGGGGTAACAACCTGCTTTTGAGGGTCCTTTTTTTACTCCTGCAGCCCTAATCAAGATTTTTCATTTTCCTGTGTCAAACTTTCCTGGGTTTGGGAGTGTTGTGTAGGAATGAGAGAGCTGGGAAAATCAAGTCATCCATCTTATTGCAACGTATGATAATCTGTAGCTGATGCTTTCTTTGCAGACACCAAGCATTTGTAGAGCATGTGCACAGAGGAAGATGAGTGGGCAAGAGACCAGCCCCTTCCCTTCCCCAGTGTGGCCTTCTGGCTTTTGGACCTGCTAGCAGGCAGCTGATTCTTCTCAACTCTGAGAACCTCTGGCTTTTAAAGCTTGGTGTGTTTTGCAGGTGGACACCCAGGATGAGACTACCTAAATATTAAATTAAAACAAAACAAAAGTGCTTGAAGATGTTGCTCCTAGATGCCTGTCTGTGTTGTTTGATCTAGGAAAGAGACAGCCTCTGGGTGGGGAAACTAATTTCCTACATATGTAAAATATTCAAGCTTTTTTTTTTTTTTTAAGTCTGCAGTGTTAATTAAATATCTGTTTTTGAAATCCATATTTAGGCAGCTTTCCTGTTTGCATCCAGCAGACTGCAGTTCCCATTCACAAAGCCCCTTGGGTTTGTTTTTTTTTGCTAGCTTTCCTTGGATTTATTTGCAGGGCAGTGTTTTGCTTTCTCTGTAAGCCGTTTGGAATACATCTTTGCGAGCACTGTAGCCAGAGGGGTTGCATGTCATTCAAAAAATAAAAATAAAAAATCTCCACCTACTGAAAAGTGAACAGCATAGCCCTAGCAACCAGCTGGTGTGTTTGAACCAGAGGAAGGGACATTAAACAAGTAATACTGTTTTCTACCAAGGATGTGGTAGAAGTGCCAGCTTGTGATAAGATGAATTGTAGCTGATACGGAGATGGCTGCGTTTGGGTTTTCATTTATTTTATTTTTAATGATGGATTGTAAATTCAGCCTTGATGAAGCAATGCTTGTTCCTGTCAGCATGAGCAAGGTATTCAGCTGGGAGCTCTAAAAGGGGGATCTGCCTTTGTGAAAACAACCCTCCACCCCCCATCTTGCACTGATTGTGTGCCTGGGAAGGTAAGTGGTGTTATTTTCCTGGAAAGCAAGAGAGAACTTAATTGAACAGATCTGTCAGACAGGGTGCTGTCAGTACTTTCCTCCCAGGTGTGTTCACTGTCATTGTGCCACGGGTGGATTTCACTCATTTGCCTCTCTGTCTCCTGTGTGCACCTTGGTTTCTCATTCATCTGCCAGGTTATAGATCCATCTGTGTTAAAATTATGATTTTTTTTTCCCCTTTTCTGCTTCTGTGGATGAAGTGAATTTAAACTGTATGACATAATCTGAAACATTAGCTATTCCTTATTTTCTTGAGGAGCTCCATTGAGCTTCTCCAAGATGGGTTTTGTTTGTGTTACCTGTTTACATTATTTTCCTTAGTCACTGCCAAAAAAACCCAAAACAAAAAAACCCTGGGTTTTCCCTTAGGTTTTATTTCTATTAACTCAAAGTCATAGAAAGGAAAAAAAAAAGGAACATGCTTATGGAGAAGGCTCTGCTGTGCTAGTGGTCAGCTGAGACTCCTCTTAAGTCTGTGAAGTCGGAGGCAGACTTGGTGCCCTTCATTAAGCACAGGGATTAATACCGTGGTGTTTCAGTGTTGGCCTCTCTCCTTTAATTGGCAGAGGGCTGCTGATTTATGACTTCTGTTTAACAACTGTGTTTCTTTGACTCCCCTTTCCTGCTGCAGTTTGTTACCTTTTCTTGTTTGGTTCTTTAGCCTGCTGATGTATGAGGTCCCTGCTTTCCCCCTGCCCGCCTCTTCCCCACATGCTGGTGATTGTGTGCAAAGAATAAAAGCCATTCCATGTCCTTACCAGGGAAGGGTGCCTCCAATATTAACTTTCTGTCACAGTGGTTTTACTTCCCAACTGCTTCAGGTGCTGCCCTGGGCTGGGAAGGGGCAGGGATTGCTATTCCAGGCTAGCTTTCAGTGACTACCTTTAGATCCAAGTAACTGGGGAAATGAGACTTTATCATTTCTGGCTGTTTGGTTTTGGAGGCTTTTTGTTTCTTATTTCACCCCTCCAAGTTTCTCAGCTATGGGCTTGATCAGGCTGCTCACAGGTGCTCTGTGAGAGGTGGAAGGGCTTCTGGAGATCATTGTGTTTGCATGGTCTTAATTAACTAAATTTTGTCTTAAAATTTCTCACTACTGCTGCACGTCTCCCTTTTGCAGTAGCCATGGAGAGCACTGATATGTCTCTTTCTTTGGAGGTAGGACTAGGTAATGGTGGGGTAGATGCTGGAGGTCTCTTTGATGCTGTTGACCTCTGTCTGTCACTGCTGCTCTTCTTTGTAGAGCTGTCTTAGGGATTTTTGATCACCATGGACAAACCCTTTGTTTATGAAAAGATGCTTTTTTTTTTTTCTTTTTTTTTTGAAACATGAAGGGTGGTTGTGCTTGGGTAAAACACAAAGATGGTGATTTTTCTGTACCTACGAGCCAAGGTTTTATTATGCAAGTGTAAATTGGAACTTCCTTACCCTAGTTAATGTCTTTCCTAGACAGATGGTGAGAAAAAAGGGGTGTACTGTGAACAAACATGATTATGGAGTAGTCTGTTCCTGAGCACATTTTTAAACCTACAGTAGTCTCTTTGTAGGCAGGCTTCTCTGTACTGTATTTAATGCTTGATTGTGAGCTGCACTGAACTCAGTGATGACTGAGGTGGGAAGGCACTGCTGGAGTTCTCCAGCCCACCCCCTGCCCAGAGCAGGGATGGATGTCCAGGACAAGCTGCACCATGCAGCTTGTTTTAATGACTTTTTTTTTTTTTACTATATATTAAAGCTTTTTTTAAGTTTTTAATGCTTAAGGAAATTTCCTGTGTTTTAATGTGTGCCCCTTGCCTCTTGTCATGTCACTGGGCACCACTGAGCAGATCTAGGCTCTGTCTTCTTTAGTCCCTCCATGAAGTGTTTATGCACACTGGGAAGATTGTGGGTGCTCCAGATTCCCAAGCATTAATTGGTTGTTGTGGGTGCATGGGTGCTTTGTGTTGCTGGATCTTTCCCACTCAGAGCTGTGAGGAATCAACTCAGAGCTGTGAGGAATCAGTGTTTTGCATGAGACAGCAGCAGCAGCCCTGGGCTTTCTCTGTGTGCTCTTTGCCTTCAGAAGAAAATCCCCTGCAGACAGTTCACACTCCATGTTCAGAGACACCTATAAGTGAGCAGGAGCTGATTACCAGAGCCAGGAAATACTAAACAAGGGAAACCAAGCCCTTCTTCTGTCTTGTCCAAGTGAAGGTGTTTGTAAAAGCTGTGTTTTCTGCTCATTTTTATCAGACGTAGAATCACATGACCAGATGTCTTGTAGGATCTGCATATTGTGGCAGGGATTGTACTGTTCAAAGTTTAGTATTTACATTGTGTGATCTACATTTAAAAATAAATTTACATTTTAGAATCAAGAGCTTTCTCCTTAAAGGCTGGAAATCTTCAGCTACGATGCTACTGCTTTGTAAGATTTACAGCATCTTAACTTTACCAGTATCATGACTTAAAAAAGTTTTCTTGGCTTTTCTGACTCTGGCAACTGAATAAAAAAAGCAAGGCATTTGCCAGAAGCACAGTAGTCTCTATGCTGTCATTCAAAATTTACCTTAGGGCTTGGACCTACTTCATGTAATTAAAGCTTTGATGTGTACGATGAAATGGTTTTTAGCATTTTAAGGATAGCATTTCAGCAAAGCTAGCTGGTAGCCTCCAAAAAGAGCTACTTGCCAGCTGGGTCAGACTAATATGGTGATTGTGGGAGGGGAAATTCCATTTACAATGTGAATTTTTGGTTTGGTGTGTAGTAGACTCTTTTCCAGGACTTACGCCAGAGATGCTGTGAACAGCTTTCTAAACTGCTTATGTTGGGGCAAATGTCAGCAGCAGTGCAGCCTGATACAAAAACCGAATGGGAGGGTGTGCAAAAGGATAAAGAGGGTTTTCCTTCCTGGTGTTTGTTTAACTTTGTTCACTAACTGTATTTGTAGCAGAAGTAGCCTCATGTGTCCCAAATGAAAGCCACAGCAGCTGGGCACAGTTGATGACTGGGGTGGAGGGGTTTTCTATGCCTCTGACTTCTGCAGCTTCACTTCAGCAAAGTGTAGTAACTGCTTGACTTGTAGCCCATCAGGATTTGGGGTCTGCTAGTTCAGGTCATGTCAAGTGATTCCCTTGTTCAGACTCTGCTGGAAATACTCCGCTGGGCACTACTTCTCACTTGCAAAAGTTTTGAGGGTGAGATTGCATGATTCCAGAATGGATCTGCTAAACCCGGGGCAGTCTGTGCACACACACTTGGTCCAGTGAGGCACTGCCATTCCAGGAATCCTGCCTGGAGGCAAATAGTTGCTTGCCCATGAATTCTGGATTGTCAGGCATCCAGGAATCTGGCATCCAGACTCTCCTTTTCCTACACCAGCAGAATTTGGGGGAGAAAAAATCCACAGCTAGACACATTGTTTATTGCTGAACTGCAGCTTCTATTTAGCACTAGAAGGCCTGTGTCTTCTATGTGAACATCCCTGAAGTGCCATGTGGGATTTCTGAGCTGCTCCGTGAGATGTCCCTGCAGTGGCATGGACCTGCAGCAGAGCAGGCCACATTATGACCAACAGTTTGAACTGGATCATCAGGTTGTTGATTTGATTATTTGATGCCAGTTCATAGCTATGTCTGGGTTGAAAGGGACCTTTCAAGGTCATCTAGTCCAGCCCCCTGCTGAGAGCAGGGACATCTGCAACTAGAGCAGGTTGCTCAGAGCCTCCTCAAGCCCCACCTGGAATGGCTC
>JANHGL010002790.1:0-62975 GCA_024611195.1 Ceyx melanurus
TCTTGGCTGCAATTGCACACTGCTGGCTCATGTCCAGCTTCTCATCCACCAACACCCCCAAGTCCTTTTCTGCAGAGATGCTTTCCAGCACCTCATCTCCCAGTCTGTGTTGATAGTGAGGGTTGTTCTGACTCAGGAGCCGGACCCTGCACTTAGTCTTGTTGAACCTCTCCACCTGGGCTCACCTCTACAGCCTATCCAGGTCCCTCTGGATGACATCTGGTCTTTCCAGCCTTTCAGCAGCACCACTCAGCTTGGGGTCATCAATATTTCTGGATGTGTCATTATCCTAAACCTCAGTGTCCATTCAAGAATGGACAAGGGGACAATGGACAGGATACAAGCTCAGATGTTCATGCTGTGTGAATACATTATGAAAGATGAGTTTACAGAACTGTAAGTTGTTGACCTACCTTTAAAACTGGCACCAACCTTGTGTACAACTGTTGAACCGTTTCAGTTCAAACAATTCCCAATACAAAAACTCTTCACTTCACAGAATATTTGTGATAGCTGTTCATGGAGACATATATTCTCTGCCTTAATTTGGATAAATTAGTGGGCTCAAAATATGGATTGCCCAAAGCCCAGGCTGAGGCATGATACAGTTGAAGAGTAAATAGATACCTTGACTGTAGCTGACAAGATGATTTTGAGACACCTTCATTCAAACAGATTAATTTTTAAAATATATCCAAATCAAAGAATGCTATGAGCATTATAATTCTTATTGCTTCCTCTCTGCTACTTGCTTCTCTAGTATTCCCTTCTGCTCAATTTTCTTTCTTCATCCTCACTTCTACTGAAATGTCCTGGGTTGTTTTCTTTGTTTCCAGAATCTATTTATTTATATTTTTCTGTTCTTCATTCTTTTCTTGATCTTTCTTCTCGGCTTCTGACACCATTCCTACTATCGGGTGGGGGAGTCAGAGAAAGGCAAATCACACTGATATTATAGGAGATACAATATATTGGAGTTATAATATTATAGGAGTTTGCACCTTGCTTTCCTAGTAGCAGTGATCAGAGAGAGGATTAAATACAAACACATAGCATGACCTCCCCAAGTGACGTGACCCAAGTTAAGAAATACATTTGTGGCAGGATGTAGGCTTTGCCTAGAATGAGTACTAGCACTTGAGAAAGATAAGCAGCTCAAGAGACCTGTAATGGAATATAAACAGTGATGTGCTGCCAATCTTTTCACAACGGACACCAACAAAAATTTTTCCCACTGGCTTGTGACAGAATTCATATCAGGTACATACACTTGCAGATGAGTGTCAAGGGACTGGCAAATGTATTCCTTTGCTTTTGCAAACAAACAAAAGTGTTCTTTAATAACCAAAGAAAGAAACATGAATCAAATAAACATCATAAAAAACTTCCAATAAGTGCACTTCTCTTCTGCATTGTACTTTATTTGTATTGTTTGATTGAGAAAGAGGTTGAAGTTATTTTAGGAAATATCTAATGATAAAATCTGCTATATTTCAGAGCCAAAAAGCTGATCTATATGAGCACCATGAATACAAATCAGCCTGAAATTTTGATTTAACAATAACTAGAAAGACAGTGAAATAATGGAAGGATGGAAAAAGAAAACTCTGCTTTATTGGTGTCCAAAAGGCATTTGTGAGTGTATAGAGACCTTCATACCTATGTAATAACTCTGTATTTCAGAAGCAGTGACAAAGTAATGGTGGGATCAAGTGGGTCACAGAATCCATTTTCCTTCTAATAGAAGGACTCAAATGTTTCAGAGAGATCTACTAGAAAGTTTATTGTTTTTCTCCTCTGTGTCACACTCTTTGTACTGATTTTTCTCTTCTAACATTATAATAAACCAAAGGCTTTAGGCAAAATTCTGCAAACACAGAAAGATCAATATTTAGTACATAACATAATTGTTCCTGTTGTATCAAATTTTGGAGTATTTTATATAAAGAGTGCAATGGACTCAGTGTTTGGCAGTTTGTATAAAATTATGTTATTCCTGTGAACACTTACACTCCATTGTTTTGCCATACACTACAAGAACAAAACAAAAATACTCTAGTTATTTAGATTCAGAGTGTAAGATGTCATACAAAACTTGGATCTCTAAAGTGAGGGCTGAAATGTTAGTCATCAGTACAATAAGCAGCATACATAACATCCCTGCTGCTTAGTTAACCCAAGTTAATTGCAGGGATCAGGACACATTTAAAGGAAAAGTTTGAGAAGAGAACAGTTCTTTTAACACTTTTTTTTTTTTTTTTTCTTTTTCCTGCAGAACCTAGTCACTGCCAAGCATCCTGTCCTTTTAAAGGGGAATAAATAGGCCTGTGACAGAATCCATCCTATCTTGACAGTCACTTACAGCTGGTGTTTAAGGGCCAGGACTGATAGACAATAGCATATTGGGGGCACTTTGCTGTTTTTTTGTCCAGATGGTATTTGTCGTAATCATTCATCAAAATCTCCAGTGATGCCAATCTAAGGCCTTTCAACAGCAACTTTCTGTTTCAAAGATATAGGCCTATTTGTAGACTTTTTCTCTATGCTTCAACATAATGGCTCCTGAATAGTGCTGGCAAATAAATATTTCTTGTGAAATGCCAGTTTCAGTTAAACTGAATAAATTGTCTGACTGTTCCTCACAACCCCAACACTAGATGAAAAAAAATATATTGCTCAAGTATTCAGTAAAGAGTGTAAAAGTGTACTTAACTAGACAAGAACATAGATGGCCCAACTTTTGCATTGCATTATACCTCATAGTTCATACATTTTCTTTGCTTTACAAGGTATTACAGACATCAGTGTAAATGCAGATCAGAGCTGCAGTAGTGGAACACAACAGATCTAAGCAGCTGATTTAATGAGGTTGGAATTTAACACAGTGCTTTATTCACAGAATTTGAGTGTTGAAGGGCAGATGGTGTCAGCAGTATTTCCCTCTGACTGTACAACCAGAATTAAAACATATTTCTGTATTATCTTAAAGATTTCAGCTCATACATCATCTACTGCTTCCAGATGACACTTTTTTTGGATTAATTTTTTCCTTTTCTATTTCTACATGCTAAGTAATTAGTTTGTTAGCCACAAAAATATCTGGTGCTCCATTCTCCAAAGATCAATATAGTCAAAGGACTGTCGTGTTAGGGGCTTGCAGAAGGCAGCATGCTACTTGAAGTAGATGTTCATTCCTGACTGATGACACATTTGTGGGTAGACAGAGTTCAGAGCCTTCTTTACACGCAGGGATTCTTATACAAGCTACTCCTATAGAAAACATATTCCATGAAATCATTTTCATTGTACAGACCTGCAGGACAAAACAAGTGACTCCAAAGAACTAGCTCTTGCAAATTTTGACTGTGAAATAACAGTCAATTACTGCAAGCAGGTCAAGGTTTCCTCATAGTCATCTTCACTGATGAAGAAAAAAGATTTGCATTCGCTAGATTTGATTTCAACTACATACTGGGTGACTCACTACTCACTGGAAATCTAACAACCTTATTGCTGCAACACAAGAAGTCAGAGTGGATTTGTCCTTATCCTATATTGACTGCTTCTGACAAATCTCTGCTGTGATCAATTCTTCGTAGACAGATGTTTTCAAAACAGCATTTCAATCTGAGAAAGTGTATGAAATTTTCAGGCTAGCAGGCAAAATGGCATGATCAGCTCTCCTCACACACTGTGGTCCTAGTTTGTATCAATAAACGTTTTCCCTCTCAACAATGTTATTTCATCTGGCTTTGCTGTGGGAGATTAATGTAAAATCTGGTTCTGCTAAATATTCTGGGTTGCAAATAATTCCAGCATAGTTCCCAGTGCCTGATATCTGTTCTGATAACTGAACCACTTTCTGTCCCAGAAAGCAAAATGAACTATTTGGAAATTCCCTTAAGACAATTTGTCTTTTCAAAAATCTTCATCTTCCCCTTAGAAACCTCACTGGAGAAGCTGAAATTATCTTCTTACCTGTGCTCTTATGCTATCCTTTCTTACACCCTCACACACAATCTTTTTATACTTCAAAGCAGTTGCCTAGCTTCTTGCTTTATCAGTTAAATATTCACAGCCTGCTGTGAAAGAATAAGCAGTCCAAACTCAACCCAGAAGTTCAAGGGCTGGAAAACATGCTTTCCATCTGTAAAAGGAGTGATGATGTTAAGCTTTTACCTACCTTTTCTGACTAGCTTAACTACAAATCCTGTTGGGCTGCATCTTTCATGACAGACACTGACAGAATTTAGGACCCTGAGCAATGGTAAATTTCTAAAATCTATCACAGCATGACAAATAGTTTAGAGAGTTTCTTTTGGTAAATGGCTGTATCCAAACAGCATTATTCATACTCAGATCATTCTCTTGTTTTCAGCCTTTTCTTGCTAAGGTTGCCACACACTTTTTTTTTTTTTTCTTTTTACTCACACAGTAATAATAAATAAGATGGGATGTAATAAAAAACCCCTGAACATTCTGGAAACTACACTTCAAACACAGCCAATCCCCTTCATGGAAACTGTCTGCTCTAAAATAGAAATTAACAAAGTAAAACCTGGACTGAATAGTTTGAATGCTAGCATTGCTGAAGTCATGGGCAGAGTTCTCATTGATTTTAATGGAGCAAAGATTTTATACTTTGTGAAGAACTTTGTGAAGTCAAAAATGAGCCAAGGCTAGGATTTCCAAAGGTACCTAAAGAGAAAAGGTACTTCGGGGATGCCTTGAAAATTCCAGTCTAAGTAAGCTTCATTATTCCAGCAAATGACTCAACCACCCGTACTTGATATTGTCTTTTCATCTCTAGTAAACCACACGGATTTGAACTGGTAAAGAGGAAAGACTCAGTCATCTAGACTTACAATATAGACTATAATTATTTCTGTAATACTTTTGTAATATCTGGAAATTAGTTATACTTAAATTATATATTTTAATTTACTTTCAAAACATTAAATATTAAAAGTGCTAGCACATAACCTCTAGATGTAATTAATATAAGAAATTATAAACCAGGCATATAATTAAATATCTGTTCCAAAAATAGAGTACTGAGGGAAGTAGTCATTAACTAAGATTATATTACCAAAAGGGAAAACAGTACAGTCAGTCGTCCCTGTGAACAGCAGCACAACAAGGTTCCTTCCTATGCCTGTGGATATCTATTTATAGCATAATGACATGAGCTGGAATGGCCAGATGACATCTCTTCCAGTATCTGAACTTGTGGATATCTATATCTGGAGACAGAACACAGCAGGCAATATTTACATTCCCCACTCTTATTCAACTGAAAACGTGAAAAAAACCAACCAAACATCAAAGGATAGGAGTGTGGATTTTATTTACTGTTTTGGTAAAGGAGTATATTTTTAACTGATTCACCTGCTATAAAAACACTTTTTCTTCCACAAAATAAATCTTATTAGTTATCTTTCAATAGAAGGTAAGGAGAGAACACAGAGTATGCCAGTATGATCTAGCACTAATCAATCAGCTATGCCAGCAATATATATTTAATGTTGTCTAGTTTAAATTTATGTATTTCAAAGAGGGTGACAGTTGTTTTAATGTATTTTGGTCTAATAAAAATTGTACTATTAAATTCCCTCATTATCATAGAATCATAGAATGTCAGGGGCTGGAAGGGACCTTGAAAGACCATCTACTTCAACCCCCCTGTCAGAGCAGGATCACCTAGACCAAGTCACACAGGAACATGTCCAGGCGGGTTTTTAATATCTCCAGAGAGGGAGACTCCACAATCCCCCTGGGCAACCTATTCCAGTGTTCCGTCACCCTCACAGTGAAAAAATTCCTCCTCATGTTTACATGAAACTTCCTATGCCTCAGCTTCCACCCTTTGCCCCTTGTCCTGTCATCAGGCATCACCAAGAAGAGTCTAGCAGCACCCTCCTGGTGCTCACCTTTTATATATTTATAAACATTGATGAGGTCCCCCCTCAGTCTCCTTTTCTCCAAGCTAAAGAGACACAGCTCCCTGAGCCTTTCCTCATAAGAGAGATGCTCCACTGCCTTAATCATCTTTGTGGCTCTGCACTGGACTCTCTCAAGCAATTCTGTGTCCCACTTGAACTGGGGAGCCCAAAACTGGACACAATGCTCCAGATGCAGCTTTACCAGGACAGATTAGAGGGGCAGGAGAACATCTCTTGGCCTACTATCCACATCCCTTCTAATACACCTTGGAATGGCATTGGCCCTCTTGGCCACAAGAGCACATTGCTGGCTCATGGTCAGCCTCCCTAGTCCCTCAACTAGGACCCCCAGGTCTGTTTCCCCTTCGCTGTCCTCCAACAAGTCAGTTCCCAACCTACACTGATACCTGGGGCTGTTCTTTCCCAGGTGCAAGACTATACACTTGACCTTTGTTGAATGTCATTAAATTTCTTCCTGCCCAACCCTCCAGCCTGTCCAGGTCTCACTGAATGGCAGCACCAGCAAATATGACCTCTCCTTTGTAAAACCGTGTTGACTGCTCCTAATGACCCTCTTGTCCTTCATATGCCTAAGGATAGCACCAAGGATAAGTTGCTCCATTACCTTGCCAGGGATGGAGGTGAGGCTGACCAGTCTATAGTTATAGGGTTCTCCTTCTTACCCCTTTCGAAGATTGGAGAGATATTTGCCCTTCTCCAGTCCCCAGGCACCTCTCCTGTCTGCCATGATTTACTGAAGATGGTGGAGAGTGGTCTGGCAATGACCTGTTCCAGCTCCCTCAGCACCTGTGGGTGCATGCCTTCAGGACCCATGGACTTATGAATATCCAGGTTACTCAATTAATTATTACTCAACTAATTATTCTGACAAACTAGGAAAATAATAATGTGATGGAGAAGAGAGAAAGATTACAGATCTTGTTTATTAAATTCCATTGCCTTTCAAACATTCTGTAAAATAGAGAGATGGTTCTGTGGAGGGGAAAAAATGGAGACTGGAGTAATCTGAATTTAGATGAAATGAAGACAGAACCCTTTAGTAACGACTGTAGTCCTGATCCAGTCATCTGTCGTTTTTATGCTCAAATATGTTCTCATAGAAGTAAAGAGTAATAGATTTTGGTATTTTTTTGCCTCAGTTTTGTACCACCTGTAATGTTTGTGAAGGATTTCCAGGTAGACTTTATGGTTTTCTTTTTTTTTTTTTTTTTTTAAATAAGGCTAAGTTGCCTTTAGTTTCAATATTTCTGAAAGAATCCTGTAGTTAAATGAAATTTGGGATTGTAGAATACTTTTTTTTTTTTAAACTAATAAACAAATCTTACTGAAATTATTACTCAGAGAAGAATGACTTAAGTCTTGATTGAATGACAGATTTTGTAAAATGAGCTAATTGGATCAGCGTTACCGTCTTAATCTCCTAGGTTATCTGAGCCCCAAAAGTTGAAGGCCATGAAAATAATAATTACTCGAAACTGTCTATTGCTCAACAGCAAAAAATAAAAATAGAGGATTATCTTTGGAATACATCTTTTAAAATAGTAAGTAATTGCAGTCTATCTTTGGAATATGTTAAACATGGCATTTTCATCTCCATAATTTCCATTTGTTCCAGGAAATTTGTGAGATGTCAAAACCCTATTTTTTTCCTAGTTAAATATTGAAAAAAAGGAGGAGGAACTATGTTATTAATTTTGTTTAGCAACTGTTGATTTTAAGATGATGTGGTTAAAAATAGTCCTTCCTCAGGAAAAAAAAAAAAAAAAAAAAAGAATAAAAATGCACAATTCTTTGTGCTGTTGTTCAAAAATGCAAATCCTCTGTAAACTTATTCTTGTCTGATGGGTATGATGCATGAGTGATGGAAAACATCCCCATATTAATAGCGCTCTTAGATACCAGTGATGTAAAGGAAATGCACCAGTCCAATATTAAATCCTCACCTTCAACCTGAAATTATGTAATGCAAAATATGGTCATATGTGTCAATGGCTTAAACTATTTCAGAGAATTAAAATATTAGAAAATTAATTATTAAGTCTGCTCTTTGTCATGTTTCCAAAACACACAATGCAGGTAAAAATAAGAGGTATTTTTATGTTTCTGGTAGAAAGTTATCAGCAACTGACTAAAAACAGAGTTATTATCTTGTCTGACAATATTCTCCAATTCACAAAGATTTCATTATCAATCCGATAGTCTGTTTGAGAATATGGATGACACACATACATGAGGTTGCAAATACTGTATTTCTTTCTATGTGGCTGAGAAAAATGGGGCATGTTTCTCATCTTTTGTGCGTCTGCTAGGCCTGATTTTGAGGGATTCTGCCACCTGATTATGCTTTAGGCATCACTGGTTTGTGTCCTCAGTCATCAGGTCTCTGGAACCTATGTTCTCTTCCTGCTGTTATGTAAAGAAAATTAAATCTTGCAGATTTCTTCGGTACTCTTTACTCAGATTTAGCAAGTCTGGCTGAAATGTAACTCCACAAATTATAAAGATCTTATATTTATTTTTATTCCTATGATAATAAAATGTGAGACATTAATTTTTCGAACTACCTCCCCTCTCCCCCCATAATAAAATAATACATTTTACATGCAGGACTCAACTCAGATGCTAATGATCTGGTTAGATTTATCTGGATTTAAGCAACAGACTGTAAAGCTAAAGACTGTGAAGACACCACCTGCATTTACTTTTCTATAGTGCATACTGCATTTGAATTAGTGACCTAAGATTCTCTTTACAGGCACTGGAGGAAGTAAGATTCTAGTCTCTTTTCAATGTTTGATTTAAAGTGAGATGAACTGTGCTCCTGTTCTCATACTTGAATGGTGCGTATGTATACTTCTTTGTTTCATCCATAGTCTGCTAATATCTTTATATAGTTGCAACACCTTTAGATGTAGTGCTTATAAAATACGAGGTCTGTATCTTGTCAGCTTGACATTTGCTTGGGGATGACAAAACTTAGAATTACATTCCTCATTAAGTTAGTCAGATTTGAAGTAGCCTCTCACACACAGGTGAACGCACTACAATATGTCATCTTAGACATTTTATCCTGGACCTTAGTTTCTTTGATGTGTGTATTTCTACAAAAAAATTTGTAAATTAATTTTTAAATGTCATTTTTGAGAGGATTGTATTAATATATTTCAAATCATTTTGGCTGTTAACCCCCACCTCTTTAGAATAAAGCCTCTGACGTCACAGCTAGTTTGCAAACACTTTTACTTCTGTATTATTCCTGAAGACTTTATCTTGTAGTCCTGTCATCTTACCACAAGTGATCTCAAGTGATCATATAGTTCCTATAAAACAAGCTACTCTGGACAATTAATTGATTGACAAAATCAAAGCAAGTCTGTGTGACTAGTTATTTCCTTCCAGTTTTTGGTACTTAGGGTGGAAAAAATGTAATTATTTTCTCTTTGTCAATAAACATAAAGTGGACAACTAAGCATTCTGCAAAATTTTCTTTCTGTCACATGGTCCTGAGACATAGAATATATTTTAAAAGTGCAGGAAGTAATACAAGGTTGAATGTGAGCAAATTTATTATTTTACAGAAGATAAAACAGAAGAGCAAACAGTTTCTCCTATGCAACCTAGTTTCTAACATTAACAACAACAGTGGGTTGTTAATGAATAAAGATGTCATTTAATCTATGGAAATTATTTTTAACTCTGTTTGAGCAGATCCAAAGAAAGGTCTGCTGCTCATTTTTTTCTCAAAAATTGTTGTACTATAGAACCCTAGGGCCTTTATGTTCCAGGAGGAGTAAGAAGATAACATCAGTAATATATCTCTAATTGCCACCTTGATGCGTCTGTGATACCTAGTTTATCCCAAAGCACTGAAGGACTTGGGAATTTGTAACATGACTCCTAAAATATCCAACACAGCTCTTATGAGCTTGTGAATAATTTTGTCGTAGAAAGCTTATTAGCTTTTTTTTTTTTTTTTTTTTTTTAATTGTACTTACTGGTGATTCTTCCCAAACTTCTGCAGCTCAGGAGAAGTGGTGCAGAGACAAAGGAAATAATCTTTACCCTATCCTGTAAACTTGGAAGATTAAGGCTTAGGAATTCAATATGGACTTCACAGCAAACTCACAAGATCTTAAACAGTTCTATTCTAAGTACAAAGAGTTTATGAAGAGCCCACGGAAGAACTTTGCAAGCTGATGAAATTTTATTCTACCTTTATTAATTGGTTAAAATACATTTAGTCGTGGCTTTTTTTTTTTCATAAACCATCTCTGCTACATTATGCTGTAGTACTCAGTTAAGCAAGTGTTTTAAGTTCTAATCTATCGATGCTTAATTATTGTTTTATCTTTGCTAAATCAAAGCCACTGCCTGTAAGTACATATTGTTATGAGCTGCTATTACTGTCACAGTTGCTTGCACAGTTCCTTACTGTTACCCAGTTACTAGACTGTTGCTTTTCCAATATATTCAATTATGAGTTACCACTAGCTGTACTGATTATTAGATGAAGAACAACTGGATTGGTGCACTCTTTCAATTAATAAAATGTATTTTAATTGCACTGCTGATATTAGTTGGAAAATCTATGTCAGGATCAAGGGGAGGTGAAGTTTGTTATGCTTCTGATAATCACCTGTTTGTAGAAACAGATTGTGAAGTTGTCCTCTTTCCCTGCCCATAAATTGGGACATAAGAGAGCAGTAAAGAAAAAAATGTGAATGAGTGATGGACAGGTGTCCTGGTTTGAGATAGAACAGAATCAATTCTCTGTTCAGTTATTTGACTTTTCAGTTAACTCTCTTCAAAGTGACTGGTCTTTCTGAAGTTAATGGCATATTTTTTCAGTGTTGGCTTCTAGAAGTGATAATGCTCAGTGTTTATAGTTGCTACTAAGGACTGGTATGCATAAAGGATCTTGCTTATATTTGCTCCTATAGAAACCAAGGTCACTGTTAAATCTTGCATACCATATTGGAATGCCATAAGTGAAAGGAACGTAAGTAAGTAAAGAGATTGCAGATGTGGAGTGGATAGGGCAGGTAACTCAAACCTGTCCAACGAAGTATCCCATTCCAAGCACAGAATACTCTGTATAAAGCTGAAGGATTACAAGGCTCAAGCTCTCTTATTGCCAACACCAGAGGATACTGGAAACTCAGTCTGTTCTTCAACCTTTAATCCCAATCCTTGAGCTCTTGAATCCAGTTCCCATCTGCCACTAAGTTCAGCCTTGGTTGTGGAGAAGTTTGATGCTGATTTTTGTAAACTATTATTTTAATTTATTATTACTATCTTTGTTATTACTTTTGTTTTATTAAAGCTGTTTTAGTTTACTATCCAGCCCATAAATCTCCCTCCCTTATTCCCTTTCTCTTCCCCTTCTCCGGGGATGACAGCCTATCATTTGTTTAGTGGCCAACCCAGTCTTAACCCATGACATCAGGGAAAGTTTGTCTGTACCATACTGATGTTCAGCAATGCAAGTGCATTGGTCTGTCATTCCATGCTTTATGATTTTAGTGCTTTTACCAAATTCTGTTAGTATTTCTGTTAGTATCAGTGGAGCTCTTTAGAAGACTTAGTTAGAAGACAGGCTAAAAGCTTTAAGTTCTGCTAAAAGAGCTCTAGGAACATTGTTACTAAGAGGGTTGCTTAAATTATGGAGCTTAAGAGAGATCAGTTAATTAGGCAAGTACTGCAAACTCAATGATGTTGCTACACCAACCAGTTTACTTCACATAGCAATCAGTAAATACCATGTTAAATAACAGACTGGTTGATTAAACACCTCAGATCATCAGACAGGCCCATGGGTACCTCATGTATAGTATAGTTGTGTTGAAGCCAGTGAAATTTTGCTTTTGGAAATCTGCAGGTGAGGTAGCACTGTTTTTGGCTTTTACCACAGCTTTATTCTCAATTCCCTTATTTAAATAAAGGCAGCTTAAAAGTTTGTCATACTTCTACATAGTTTCACTGATATAATGGAATAATGCTTATGAACGTCCTGCTGAGGATTTGTCTGACCACTAGTTTATAATCAGTGAACTGTTGTGTGGGAAGACAACTAAATGGTTCAGGAGACTAATAATGGGTAATGGAGCCTTCGATATTGCTTTATATGTGGCCTTTTTCTGTCATGACAAGATCTAATTGAACAGTAGGACAGAGCTGTTGAGCTTGCACTGTGGATCTCAACTGAAAGCTGTCAGAGTTTCCTTACTTGCAAAATACAAAGAAAGGACTAAATAGGCTTAGACACTACCCTAATCCTGTACACATTCTAGCAAAATTAACAAAGCACCTGGGATCAACAGCAGAAGAGGCAGTAGTTGTTCTCTTCATGCTTCATTATTAAAAAGCAGGTTTTAGTCTATTCCTCTATCACTATAACTCATTTAAAAAGGTATGAGATGAAGAACACCACTTCATGTCTGTATCTCTTGCTTTTACTTCCTGCCATTTTTACCCTGCATGTGGAACATGGGTAACTATAGTCAAACCAGGAACAATTGTTTTGAACTTGTTTTTAGCCTTGTAACTTGCTATTTCATTTTATGTCAGACCTGAGGGAAGGTTTGTGTGCTTGCAAGTCTGCGTTTTTTGCAGCAACATCATCTGGTATAGTAAAAAAAAATACTACCTCTCCCATAGTAATAGATGCTGAAGTTTGACCTATTGCATATTACAGGTCATTAATTTCCTTGCACCTGAGAACAATAACCTTTATTACAGAAGAGGCACACTGTGTTTGGCTGAAGCATGGCTTCCTAAAAGACATCCAGTGTTGTTCTTGTAGGAGCTCAAGAATCTATTGAGGCCTTTGGAGCTTGTTCCAGTGGTTTGCTTCCTTATAGTTAAGAAATAGTGTGCTTTGTTTCCTGCTTAATTTACTTGACTTCAGTTTTCAGCTGCAGTTTTTGTTATGCCTCTGTTAGATTAGAAAGCCTTTGTATTTTCTCCGTGTGACGGTGCTTTCATGCTGTAATCAAGTCACCTCTCAATCTTTTTGATAAGCTATACAGTTCTTCAAGTCACTTATGGCAAGGGTCGAGAGTGTTGTTGCTAGCTCAAGTATTCAAGCCTGTTATGGTCAAAGATTACTAACTAATGTCATTAGAAATAGACAGGTTTTTGTGAGTGAGGTAAGACTTACAAACAACTCCCAGCTGATGAGTTTAATAGTGGAGACTGAAATACCTGTAAGCTAGTTATCTATAATTATACATATACTCATGAAGACAGCAGATGCCACTTCTTCATTTTAAAGTGGGCTGTGTAAGGGATGGGTACATAGTGAAAAGAATGAAAATTAGAAGATCTATGGTATTTTTCTTCCTTTTTTTATTTTTTTAAATCATTTAAATGCTTGCTTCTGTCCTAGCATTTCCTCTTAAATTTTTTAATGCTGCTTTCTGATAAGACCAAACTGATGGCATAATTACTAGGTAGAAATTGTAGGTATCAAGCACCTTCTTGAAATCACCTCCTCTCAGTTTCCTTGAAAGCTAGACTAACGGTGAATATATTTAATATTGATAGATTGATCAGCTTTTCATGTTGCTATACCTCTGCAAAAAACTTAGATGGTAAATCATCCAAGTCCATACTTACACAGGAACAAATATACTTGTTTCACAGCTTCAGTAGCAATGCGCTGTGTTTGATTTTATTCCTATAATAATTAGCAATCTACCCTTAAGATATCATTTATCACAAACAAATCCTAGAGGAACTTATTAATATTTGCAGTCTGAAAGTGAGACTGAATAATTTCCTTAAGTTTTGTTTTCATGACTACCTTAAAGCAGAATCTAACCCACCTGTGGTCAATCTGGCAAAGCCCTTATGATTAACACCTTGTAGAAATACAGTCAGTCTTGATCTGGAATGTGCTGCTCAGTTCTCTCCTTCATGTTAAATATATTAATGCAGAGTCTGTGATACAAAAACAACAATTCACACTAAGGTTTATTTATTCTCTTGTTCTAATTGAGTTCGCAGAGCCAAAACATGTAATGTTGCTAAACACCTATCTTGAAGATTTATCTTTTCCCTCAAGTCCATTGATATCACCTGTTAGCACTAAACTCTTCATTGTCAGCATTGTCAAACTTGACAGCACCTGAAGCAGAGGAAGTGGACATAACAGAATCTAAATGAAATGTCTTCACATTCACTTTTAGCAATGTCAGTTCCTCACCATAGTCAGTATTTAAGGCTTGGTTGTGACTAGGTTGCCATGAATATTGGAAATACAGTCAAAATAGAAACTTTTGAATGACTGGACTCCTTCAATGCTGTTCCACTTAGCACAGAACAAGAATTTGTGTGGGTACACTCCACAGAGCTTTATTCTGCCTGCATGTGTGTCAATGGAATGAAGAAAATGCTGGGCAGGATCACAGTATCAAAATGAGGTGATGATGTTAGCTTGTTTTTTTGGCTGACTGCCTTGCAGAGGGGTAGTAGGAGGGGCAGAGGAGGGTGAAAACACTTTCTGGTTTATAGCTAAGATGAAATTCAAACCAAAATTGGTGTCAGTAATGAGCTTTAAATTGCAGAAATTGAGAAAGAACACATTTTTACTCTCTAAAGAGATGTTTGGAGAGGATGCAAATATCATGCTATTTTTATCATCTACATTAAACCAGCTAGAGAGTGACCTGTGTATGCTTTTAGGTGTCCATGCTGAGACAGCTTCTCAGCCTCTGAGTTAGAGAGCAGAATGCAGGCTGAATCCATAGCACTCACTTGGAGCTGGCAAAGCCTCTCCAAATAGACCAGCTCTGCATCCATCCCTCTCTCAGGCATGCAATTTTTATGACAGTCAGCTCAACCTAGTAAGTTCTTGCTGCTTTCTACAGTTTTATTTTGGTATCTTGAATAAAATATCATCTGATGGAATCATGTGATTAAATAAGTTTATTTTTTCCTATTTTTCTTTTTTTTTTCCCAAGTATGCCAGTATAACATTACAATTTCATCATCAATAAACTTTCTGTTTTTCATTTCAGTCTGCTGAGAAGTTTGAGTATGTGAGCAGAGTGTACCCTAAAGATATAAAAGCCACACGCAAATAATAAAGAAATACAATACATTATCATTAAAAAAAGATGTTAATTACTACTCCAAATATTATTATTTTGTAATACGTTCTATGATTTCTGAGCATTTTGGGTTGCCTTAGTTGATGCTATAATAAATTCTGTGTGAGCCAAATGTCTGGTCTTTCATGAAGCATGACACTCATTTTTTCCATTCTTTGTTACAGTCTTTTGAATCTCCTCAGTATTTCTCTAATAGAATACATAATACAGAATACATTCAGGGCCAAACCATTCAGTGAGAACTAAAGTGATTAAAATTTTTCCCCAAAATATCTTTTAAATATGCTTTGTTGACATTTTGAGATTCTTTCTTTGGTCTATCATGTTGATATTCTGCATGTAGTTTAGAATAGTCTGGGGAGTCTTAAAATTGATATTGAAAATGATGATGCTATGGATTCTGTTTCTAAACTAGGCTATAGAATATGTGCATATACACAATAAGAGTATTGAGACATTACATATTTGTGCATTATTTTTAATAAAATTATTCCCTGGCAATTGAAAAGTCAGAGAAAGTAATTAAAAAAACAAAACCAAAACCAAATCAACCAACCAACCACCAACCAAACCAAACAAAAAGAAACAAAGAATACAAACTTATGAAACCATACAAATTAGATGAAGAATTTTTAGTGATAAATGGTTTAACTTCATTCCAGAACGTATGATGTTGAATTTACTAGTGGAACAGAACAATGTTTTACTTGCATACTTGGAAATGAGTAAGGGAACAGGTTAACAGAACAAAATGGGAGAATCACATCTGTCTCTTTTCATGTTTGTTTGGAGGGCACTAGTCCAAAAAGACATTGCATTTGATCTGGAAAAGTGCTTTTCTTGGGCACACGGATAAATAGTTCCTGACATGAATGATTTAGCAGGACACAATGCTGTGGTGAACCCCACAGAGGAAGGAAGTATATTCCATATTTTCCTTCTATTTTAGGGTAGAAATAATGATGAAGCTGAACATTTAGCCTGTAGAGGCTTCTAACCTGAAAGAAATGTGTAAAAAGGGATGGTAATCCAAGGACTATGAGCAGCAGTGGGTGGAATGACAAATAACTCCAACAAAATATGGGATGTACAGGATTTAATCACTCTCCAGAGGACTCTGGGACAAAAACAGTGAACAATGTCAAGACATTATTAAGTCTAGTTACCAATCCTCTTCATTAGATCTTTGCGAAAGACTGATGCTGGAAGACAGTTTTATCATTTATTGAGTTTTTTGTCTGTTGTCTACATGGTTTATACCTTCTATTAAATGACAGCCCTATCTTGCTTAATATATGGGTTCATAACACCTGCTTCCCTCACTTTGCCTAGATCTTGTGCACAACTTGCCAATAGGATTTGTAGGTTTCAAATGAGAATTTAAGAGTCTTCAAGATTTGTCCCCATAGTACCATGGAGGCAGACGTATGTTTCATTCACTTTTGAATTTCACTCAGGTTGTATAGGAAGGTTATGAACTTACCCACTATTTTCCAAGGATAAGCATTGGATTGTTCACAGCAAGAAACTCCATACACTGCAACATGGACCTCTTAAAAACTGATGACAGCTAGGTGTCCATGTTTTACTTACTGAGCCAGTCTGTGCTTTTGTAATCTTCTAGACACGGGGCAGGCAGAATGCGTTGTTTCTTTTCAAGCATATGGTCTAGGCTGTTGTGGGTAGGCTGTGTCTTATGGTCTTGCAAACTGATTCAGGAGAATGAGTGGAGGTGGTGAAATCTAAACTGGTGATAAAAAGAGTTTCCACAGGTGACTTGCCAAATGGGTCCACAAAGGCTGAATGGGTCTGTTTTTGGAAGGAAGCAAGCTGCCCTTTATTGAATAGAAGTCGATTTGGCCCTTTTCCCTTCATAGTGAAGACAGGGGATTAAGTGTTTAAAACTGACACTTTCTTTGTAAGAAGAAGTAGACACGTCTTCTTTATAGGCTGCTATATTGAGAAGTGGTATGAGATTTGGCAAGAGAAAAATAAACATGAAGATGCCACTTTCACACTGTTTAAAATATGGCTCTGATTTCTCAGCCTTGTTATAAGAGTGATAAACACAAGAATTTGAATTTTCATTTAGGAGGATTTTCTATTGTATGCACTTCTGTATTCATTTTATCAGTGTGGATAGGAATCCAGGAACATGAGCAAAACTTAGGGAATACCATACTAGGCCAGTAAATGTATAGAAATATATGATCTCTGCTAGTAGTGATTACATACAGTATGAGGGTAAACTCAGGAACAAAAGAAATCTGGGGACATGAGGAATGTTGGGACATTTTCATGATCTGAACTTTATTTCAGTTATTTAATGTACTTTTTTTTTTCTTCAAATAGCTTCCTTGTGAGTAGATATTCCTGATAAGTCCAGACTTTAGGTGTTGGCATCAGGTGGCATTCCCCCTGAATACTGCAGCAGCTGGTACATCTGGAAGCACTGTGTGAAATCTTCACATTTATCATCTTTGTAAAGAAAAGATACAATTTACAGGAGTTTACAGAGCTTTGCTAAGCAAACAGAAGTGCTAGACTCGTGTTTCTTTGTGTGATGTGTTCCAAGTCCAGTAAATATTACTGATTGATTCAGCTTTATGCTCTTATAACAAACACTCTTTTCTTAAGATTTTAATGTGTTATACTGGTGGAAAAGCCAAGCAATGAAGCAAGTACATGAAAGAATCATATTGTCATATCCAAAGGCTTAATGGACTTATGCCATTGTGCCCATGTTGTTTCCATTATTTGAGGTAAGCTCTAGTAGTGGGAAAAGGTCTGTTTCAATATGTTTCTATCTGTACCTGACTATATTTTTCTGGATGACAGACTGTAAACAAACATCCTGGATTGGCCAAGGGAGCTTTGGGGTTTAGATTAACTGCTCTGGCATCTCGAAAAAGGTCTTTATGACTCCAAAGAGGTAAAATGTTCTCCCTGTGCAATCCAAGGCAAAGGGCAGATTTATGTACAAAGGAGAGATGCTCCATCTGCTTTGTTTTTGCTTAAGAGGGTCATGCTACCCTGATTACCAATTCTTACTTGTCAGTAACAGTCTGGGATGCTTTTTTGACTGTTAAATTTCTATATATTTTGATTTGTTTGTATTTGGTATAAGGTGTGTGGGTTTTGGGTTGGGGTTTTTTTTGTTTGTTTGTTTGGTTTTTTTTGTTGTTGGGTTTGTTTGGTTTTTTTCAAACTGATATCACTCAGGAAAATGGAGCAAGGGAGCTAGGAAAGATATAGAAGAATTAAAATTAGAGGTGAGTTCAGGAATTAATGAAAAATGCTATGTTTCAAGTGTATAACATGCAGTCCTCACTAAAATATTGTCTTTTGCACCTAAATTACTTGCAAGTATTGAACAGTTGGAAGTTGTTGCTATAGAAGCACTGGAGCTGCTGACAGTGCTGGCAGCAGGAACAGCAGCAACAGCAGAAGGTACATGATTATCTTATGGTCTTGGGAATGAGAGTTTGTATTTTATATCCTGTTGTATTAGGAAAACAATGGAGAAAAGAGAAGAGGAGCAGAAAGGAAAAGAAAAAGAAACAGAAAAAAAAAAAGATAAAAGAGAAGAAAAGAGAAAAAAAAGAGAAAAGAGAAAAGAAGAGAGAGTTATTTTATGATTTTTGGTTTTGGAAATTTGGTTTAAACTCATATTGGGAGGATCAAAATAGATGAATTTGCAAAGTAAGGACATGGTGGTATTCATAAAGGTTTGTGTTTTTTTCAGAACTGTTTGCATATATCTGCAAAATAATTTTAAAAGAGATGAAAGTCAAACAGTCTCAACGGAAATTGAGAGGCAGTTGCTGGCCTGGCACTGTGGGACAAAATGGGAAGAAAGGATTCTCTACAACAGTCAGAACTACCTTCAGTCATAAAGGACATAAGATGGCTCTGTATGTATAGAAGAACTTGCATAAAACTTTGCTCTTCAGTTTGTAAACCTATAGTGTGAGTGCCTGAAAAATGATATTTCTTCTCTGGAAGAAATCAGTTTTCAACAGCTTTGAAGACTCCTACGGGAACAGTGATCCTCTACAGGAGCTGGTAAGATCACAGAATCACAGAATGTTAGGGATTGTAAGGGATCTAGAAAATCATCTAGTCCAACCCCCCTGCCACAGCAGGGTCACCTAGACTAAGTCACCCAGGAATGTGTCCAGGCAGGTTTTGAATGTCTCTAGAGAAGGAGACTCCACAACCTCCCTGGGGAGCCCATTCCAGAGCTCTGTCACTCTCACTGTGAAAAAGCTTTTCCTGTGTTTACCCTAAACCTCCTGTGCTCCAACTTACTCCTGTTGCCTCTCGTCCTGTCATTGGATGACATTGAGAAGAGCCTGGCTCCATCCTCCCTACACTCACCTTAACATATTTATAGACACTGATGAGGTCCTCCCTCAGCCTCCTCTTCTCCAGGCAAAAGAGCCCCAGCTCTCTCAGCCTCTCCTCATAAGGGAGATGCTCCACTCCCTTCAGCATCTTGGTGGCCCTGTGCTGGACTCTCTCCAGTAATTCTCTGTCTTTCCTGAACTGGGCTGCCCAAAACTGGGCACAATATTCCAGGTGGGGCCTCACCAGTGCAGAGTAGAGGGGGAGGAGAACCTCTCTTGAGGACATAGCCATCCATGATAGTGTTCTAGTCATGTGAGCTCACCACATTTTAAGAAGCAGTCCCAGGAAGCCACTCTGCTCTCCCATCACATATGAAGCAAGAAGTTGCTCTCCTTCCCCAAATTTTTGTTATTTACCTCCTGGTTGTCACTCCTTCATTGCTGCATCCAGCCAGCCGCCTCTTTGCTTCACCTCCCTGTCTCATCTCTTCAGGGTAGAGCATCTGCCCAGCCTGCTTGACTTAGCAGGATTCCTCTGTGGAACTGCTTTCACTTTGCATAGGATGTGAGTAAGAGAGGGCAGTGGGAAGGACTCTCTTGTCTCCTGCTATCCATATCTGAAGGCCTTTTCCTTCTTTCCTGTATAGCTGAGGAGGAAGTCCCAGACTGAGAACAGTCTGTGTGCATGCCCAGTTTTAGGACACTGCACACAGCAGGAGAAAGCAATGAGCATTTAGCAGTAGTACTGAGGAATTCACACTTCCACAGATGAGTCTGTTCCTAATTTCTGATTTAACAATAATGTTTGAGCGGATCCAAAATGCTTCACATTTGCTCATTAGTTTCAAACAGTGAAGCATTAGTGTCAGTCAGAATTTCATGCTTCTTTTTTTTATCTTTTTTTTTTTTTTTTTAATTAGTAGCCATAGTGTGAAAATAAAGATACTGTGAATACGAAGTCTGAGTAAAAGTCAACCCAGAAAAGTAACCTCAATGTAAGCTCAGGGAGTCAGATAATGATTCTGTTCTGTGTTTTCCTAGCTCAAAGCCATCTGTCTCCCAGGGAATTTTTAAGCAAGAGTTGATAGTTTTATATCTGCTAGCCCCAAACTGAGTATTTCTTCCATTATGTTCTCCAGATTATTTTACCCATGTAATTGTTTGAATCCCTAATGCTGCAAGCAGGTCTAAGGCTTCAGAATATGCTATGGGACAAAATGGTGCATCCTTTTTTTCTGAACCTACTGATTGCAGGGAGGCATTTATTTGATGCCTCCTAGTTTTTGCGACAAAAAAAGAAGGAAATGTCATTATGTTAGTCATGTATGTGGTGAACGCTATAGCAAAGAGTAAGCAAAAGATAATGATCTGAGGGTTTTGTGTGGTGGAAGAAGATTTGATACTTGTATATATCTTAACTCTGTATATACCATGTATATCTGAACTGTATATATATAACTGTGATGGATTTTGCCATTACATGATAACCTTGAAGGTGACCCCAAATTAATTCAATCCCTGTCTTTCAGAACACCTTAAAATTATATCCTGACAAATATTGCCACACATACTTCTGTATAGATAAGATGGGAAATAAAGGCTACTGAAGTTGACCATACCCTTTTCTTTCTATCCATAATATCCTAAACAAGTTTACTATAGAAAAGTGATTTAAGGTATCTTAGTTTCATTCTGTGAGTGCCTTGTAAGGGTTAAATGACAGCACTCTAATTTTTAAAAATACTTTTACAATTATTTACTAGTGTTACATTAGAGGAAAAGATACCCAGGATGAATTCCTGCTCCCCTTGTCATTTATTTTTATTTAAGTTTCCTGTTTGAACCTGCCTAAACAAGGATTCATTATTCTTTAAGGGAATGTCTTTTTCTTTAGTGTCGTTAATTAAACTCTACTAGGATATTAAGAACAACAACAACAACAACAACAAATCGAGCCAGAAGGGTCAATCCTATTCTAGTGGAGGATATCACTAATGTAAATAGTCTGTTTGAAAACATCATATATATTTTTAAAACTGTTAGAAACACTGTAAACATTTCAGAAATTATCTCATACAGTTAACAAAATGCTTAGGAAAATAATGATTTTTTTTAAAAAAGGCATTTGCTAAAGCAGAAAAAAAAAAAGCGCCTTATACATAATAAAAATGAAACTTCTAAGTGAATAGTACACAGCTCATTAGGAAGAATAAACTCCCAGGGTCCCTGAAGGTAAAATACAATATAATGTAGCCTATTAGAAACTCCATTCAATGAATATGACTTTTGCATACTAAGGCAAATAATATTTCATAACACAATGGGTTATTTTAAATGACTCATTTTTTACTGTTTAATGTTCTTATTATATAAGCTGCATTTTCCACTAAACTGTCTTTAAGAAATCATATTTTTGTAAATGTGGTTTACTAAGAACCGCATTTAAAAGATGAATCATGCAGCAGTAGTGAGACTACTTTTATTGAACATAAATATTTGGTGATGTATTTAAGATATAAAGTCTCCCTGTAGTATAGTGTAATTATTTACAGTTGCCATGTTAAAAGACAAGTATTTCAGAGTTATGTACAGAAGCTGTTGACAATCAGAGGCTTATGTGGAAAAATACTGAGGTACTGATATGCCAATATTTAAGTGAATTTCTGTGATTTGAAAAGGTAGTCTTTTTAACATTGACCCTGGACCATTTTCTTCAGTTTCATTTTCAAGCCACCAATATGTTCAGAGGATTTAGAAGAAGAGATTAATTCAAGTCAAAGAATAACATTTGCATTTTAAGTTAGGTAAATCAGTAAATAAATTTTGTAGTAGGTTAGAGCATGGAAGGAACAGTTTTTTCATGTCCATCATAACATCCATAAAAGAATGTCCCTTCCTTCTAGTGAAGTACTTGGTTAGTCAGTAGTTTGCACCTAGCTCAAAATTCTTACTGCTATAGCATTGTTGACAAGATCAGAACAAAACAGCTCAGGTTTTTCTTTGGAGCTGCCGGCCAGAAATGGTTAAAGGTATTCAAAAGGCACAGCCTGTGCTGAAATGTGGGTGAGCATTGCAATGTAAAAGAGGAAAGCAGAGGCCCTCAGTTTAAATAGTCTCCTCCAGCTGATGTACAGTAGCCAAAGCTGACTGCACCAGATGAAGTGTGTATTCACTGTTTATTTGATTTGCAGTTCAGACTAGCATACATGACATGTGCCATGAGTTTGGGGATGTGATATATTTGAGAAGACTTCTCCATGTAAGCCAGAACTGTGTGCTCTGTGGTCAAACTTCAAGGTCAGTTTTGCTGATGTGCTTGAATACAGATGATGTTACTACTACATTTGTCTATCAACACAGGAGATCATTCACAATCAACCAGAAACTGAGATGCATAGGAATAGAAAACTATGTTTTTGGAATATTCCACATTTGCATTTCTGTATTTCCATATCATCTGCCTTCTTTTATTTGTCTTTGAACATTCAGACTTACACAAAGAGGCTTTGGATTTACATTCTGAGATTTAGCTTGGATAATAATAGAATATCACTGTAATTCAATGAGAAGATGTACCATTTATTAACTTTGTTGGTAGTATGGAAATCTTACTGAGTATCCAGATGTGCTGATTGAGCAAAAGTGTTCTTCAATAATTCTGTCAAGTTTTCCCTTGTAAAAAAGCTATGACCTTTCCCTTTTAACACTATTGAAGTCTAAGTCATTTACAGGTTAAATTACTTCAAAGAGCTTTAGACAGTGTCATTACATTAAACTAAGAAAAGAACCATTTTCAACTAGCCTAAAGTGGCTGTATACATCAGCAATAGTCACAAATGGGTGTGTGATGTGTCAAGGAATGAAGGATTTTCCGTTAAACAACTCTTAAGTAGTATTAAAGATGATTTATCTTCAAAGCCCTATCTTATACAGTTAAAACTACCTAAAACGACTTTTATTTCTTTCTACTGTGAAACACAGCCATCCTTAGATGAAAATGGAGGACAATTGCTGTTAATGGTGATTGCTTAGCTTTCATATGTGCTTTCCTTGGTTTGGGTTTATCACGATTTTATGGTCAGTGATTTCCACATTTTCTGTCCCAGTCTGCTTTATATACAGCTATAGGTAGGTTTGTGTGGAAAGTATGATACAGAAATTAAGGGGAGAAGTGGTTTTAAAGCTGGAGAAAATTACTGTTTGAATGTGTATGTTTTACATGCACTACTGTGCATATTGTGCATGAAAATGTGAACTGTGCATTTTACTGCATGACATACTTCCATTTTGTATGCATACCTAGAACTTAATAGAAAACAGTTGAAAGACTTGGACTCAGATGCAATTTCTTGAAGAGCACTTTTCTTTTTCCCCTGTAATTGTGCTGTGCTGACTGAATTCAAGGACTCTAGTGCCCTGTTTCTTTGAAGAAAAGGCACCTATTTTATGTTCTTTGCTGCTCCTCCCCACCAGCAAACCAAAGATAACATTAAACACTTCCAGAGGTGCAGCACATTTTCCATTCCGATTTAGAGCTTGGACATTTCTTCTAATGATACGAGAAACAGCACTAATCTCTGGTAATAATAATGGAAGATTGGGAAGAAAATGTCTTTCCACTAGACATTGGACTAAATCCCACCTAATTTCACAGGTCACACTGACTATCATGTTGTTGGATTCTACCTAGCCACTAGGACAGCCTGTCCAATGAGAATGTAAAACCAGTACACAAGATTTTATTTGTTCATGGAAAAGTAGTAGGGGTTCCCAGCAGTTTAAAGTTTTTCTTAGTAGTTTAATTGAAGCAGGATTGTAGTAATGTTATTTAAAAAGCAATCTATTTCAGAATAATAATTAAAAAAAAAGGGATGGTGGAGATCTGTTTTGTTGTTAATTTTATATTACCAAAACTTCACTTAAAATGGGAAGAGAGTATATCCCACTCAGTTTTTTAAGGGAACAGTGGAAATGTTCAAACATAGGCCAATATTGAAAAAAATCTGTTAAAAAGGGTGAATGAAAGAAATGTTATGGAAAATATGTGGTTTCTGTTACATTTATTGTTTGTAGCTATAATTTATATGCTAAATACATTCCTATGTAATTGCTATCCTTATCTGCTAAGAGATTGTGGACCATGCAATAATTGCAATTTATTAGGCATCATTCGTATCTTTAATAACACAAGCCTCTGGTCACCATCAAAGAGCTGCTTTGATTTGTGTTTGGGCTGTTCTCTCTTTTTTAAGTCATTGTATTTCACTGGAAAATAAGTGTAAGATTTTTTAATGTGAACAGTCTGTGTAAGATATGGCTAAATTCATGGCCATTTATTACAATCTCTTGTAACTTATGTATTTTTAAATGGATGTTCTTAATTTATTCCCCTATCCAAAGGGTATTCACATGATGCATCTGAGTTGATGGGAAGGGGTGGGGGAGTGTGTTTATATGTAAAATTCCTACATTATGTGCATGTCCATGACACAGGACTGGAATAGATGACTGCTAGGATTGCTATGAGATGTCAGGCTACTCCCAGTGCTACAGGTAGGACAGCAGCATAAGCATGTTACTCTGCCCAAGCCTGGTGTAGGCTTAGAGGTCCTGTGTAACTTATTTGTGGCTCTGTGTGTGTGACTAATGCAGTCATTATTTTCACACCACACCACATACTACTGAACTTATAACATATAAACTTGGACATGTCTGACTGGCATATGTATATATTCAGACAGTTACACAGATTGAGCAAAGAAGGGTAGGGTAGGACTGTTGGAACAGTCTACTCCATTCTGGTACACCAGATACCAGTATGGATTTTAAGAACTGGACATGTTTAGGTGGGTAGAAACCTACGCAGCATGCAGGTTTGACACTGATTTCAGGGACCAAGTGCTAGGGCTAAAAGAGTTTGAATTGCTGAGCCACAGTCAGCTCCTTGGAGCTGCCTGTCCCTGCCAGAGCTTGTGTACAAAAGGGATTTAGGACCAAAATATTTAGTAAATATTTAATTAACAGAGATGTTATTTCAGTGTAATGGGTAACTGCAACTTAAATTTCAGCTTCCATTTTTTCACTCCCTCTGCAGTGTGGGAGATGCAAATTGGGATAAGGAGCCATGAAAGTTCTGTCTGCAAGTCTAACTGTGACTTTTAAATATATTGTCTACACCCTAAGGGAAGCCTATAAAAACTTGAATGTAAAATCATTACACTGTTTTGTCATGCCCAAATGACAATAACAACCATTAAACCTTTTCTGTAAAATGCCTTTACATAGGCTAACTCGATTTGCAGCAATTTAAATACTGAAACAAATTCCCTCTGTTTCCATCTTGCATTTAAAAAAAATGATAGCATGTTGGCACCATCACTGCTTCATCTTACTATAAATCAGCAGAAATGAACAAACAAGTTCCTTATCTGTGGTTTTTTTTAGTCTCATATAGTATGTGTGCATCTCCAGAAGAAAAAATGGTTAAGTACTTCTCCCTTCCCATTTGTCCATTTCTAATGTCCTTGTTAGAGCTAAAGCTCTAGAACCCTGCAAAAACCTCTTTGTTAGATGAGTGGTCTTACTCGTGAAGTGGTAAATCTTAATGGCGAAAGGTAAAGCAGTAATGGTAATGATCATCTGTCCGTACTGGTAATGAATGAGTATCATGTATTTGACTGAAGGTATTTCTTAGAACTGTGTTGTAAAACTCAGCTCACACCAATACAGGACACAAAGAAGTTCTTCCATGTGGTGACTATTGGCCACCTTTGTAAATAAAGAATAAGATTCTTCTCTCTGAGTATTCCTATTGTTTTCAACAGAGAACATACAGGAAACAATGAGCTAATGTGCTTTGCCAAGAATCCAGTCAAGTGAGAATATATGATTCAGTGAAGAGGCTCACTTATAAATTGAATTTGAATTTAGATTTACCTGGGCTGTAAAGATTTACTAAATTACTTAGGCTGATCTAGATACAGATGAGTCAAAGATGACTTGGACAGGATTGAGTAGCATATAAAGTATAAACCATATATATTGATGGATTGCTTCTATTAATAAGTGGATGCAGGCTTTTGTTCTCCATTATAATATTTGCATATGATACAGTACTTTAAATGGAAAAGATGTAGTACTGAATTTTGCATATAAATATACATATAATATTAAGTGAGAAATCTTCATATATGAATCAGTCTATCTTATCCACAATAATAATATCTTCTATCACCTTTGTTGAGGTGCTCACAATGTGACTCTAAAGTGGCTGTTTAAATAATCATGAGGATGAAGCCTTATACTTTCCAGGCAGCAACAAGTATACTCTGTCTTATTAATTTTTTTTTTAAGTACAATGGAGATGAACAACAACATATGTAAAGCAATCAAGGTGGTTCTTATTCCTGAATTCAAATGAGAGATATAAAGCAGATCCAGCCTATGTCTGTGCCACTGTACAAGTGGTAGAATAGAGGTAAACATGTTACAAGAAAATAAAGAGAGCAAAAGGAGAAAATGAGAGAGATTGTACAATTGATGTTAGCATTTCTGCCTGATAGGTTGCTCTTCTAAAAAAAATGTTTGAAGCAATTTCATTATAATGTCTTATTTTTTCACTTTTCTGCTTATTGTTGACTATCTGAAAATTGGAGATTATGATTCTTAGTATGCTACTTTTATCTGGAAGAAGGTGAGAAAAGAAGAAACAAAGAAAATAAAAAGGAAAATGGAAAAGAAGGGACAAAATACCCAAACAACCTGCACAGCAGCAGTCAGAACAGAGAAGTGAGAATATGTGAGAGAAGCAACTCTGCAGACACCAAGGTCAGTGAAGAAGGTCAGGGAGAAGGTGCTCCAAGTGCCGTAACAAAGATTCCTCTGAATCCCATAGTGAAGACCATGTTGAGACAAGCTATGCCCCTGCAGCCCATGGCAGTTAATAGGTGAGCAGATAGCCACCTGCAGCCCATAGTGGACCTCATGATGGAGCAGATGCAGACTGTACCTCATGGGAATCCCACCCTGGAGCAGGTTCCTGGTAGGACCTGTAGACCTGTGGAGAGAGGAGCCTACTCTGGAGCAGATTTGCTGGTAGGACTTGTGACCCCCATGGGGGACCCACGCTGGAGCAGTCTGTTCCTAAAAACTGCAGTCCTTGGAAGGAATTCACATTGGAGCATTTAATGAAGAGCTGCAGCCCATGTGAAGGACTCACATTAGAGAAGTTAATGGAAAGCTCTCACCAGTTTGGACAGTTGACAGCAAAGAAAATTTCTTTCTGTAAAACAAAACAAAACAAAACAAAACAAAAAAAACAACAAAAGACCAAAGTTGTGCATTTCATTTTAGGAATGGAAGTAGCAGTCTGGCACATATGTATCTAGAATGAGCAAGGAAATGGTCAAAGAACTAATTGCAGTAAAAAATAAATGCAACAAAAACACATTGGACAGATAAGAAAGACATTCTTACAGGAAATGGTCAATCTGATGAAATGGTGGAGGAACTCACTAGTGTAGATAACACTTCATGATTATTTATTGAAGGAAAGTTGCATCTAAGGTTCTCAGTGAGAATCAAGACTTCAACTACATACTGAATTAATATTCAATGGTTATTGCTGCAAAGGGTTTAAGACCTGCCTAAAAAGAAAGATCTAACAGGGAAGTACAGAATAAACAGAAGGAGCAAAAGAACATCATGAAACTACACAGCCTGTAAAAAAAGAACATTTAAAGATGGAACATACAGAATGTAGCTCTATAATATTATCCACAACTGTGTTCTACCAATATTTCTTACCAAGCTGTTACTTATTGTTAAACTTTAATATTTCCTCTCCCTTTCTCTTTCCTTCTCCCTCCTTCTGTCCTTCTTTCTTCTTCCCCTACTCCTTCTCTCTTTCCTTTTCTCTTAGCCATATATGTTTCCTTTCCACTTCTCCAGATTTTTATTGTACTTAGAAGACTGGAAGTTCTATTGGGTCCACTTTTCTTTGGAATAAATATGTTTTTTTCCTTTATATTAAAATACTTCCTTTTTTTCCAGTTGTGTATGGAAGTAATGTTCAGTTACTTGAAACCCTCAATAATGTTTGATTCTGTCCATCCTTAGCAATAACATACTGGAAATAATTTGTGATTAGTCTGGTGACCAGTATCAGTCCCATGTCTTACCAAATGGCTTCACTACTCATATCTTATTCAATTTATAGTGGAAAAGTTATAAGGATACTTACCATAGTGTCAAGTATAATATGCAATGTACAAAAGCTGTAAGAGGAAAAAGTAATGTGGGAAGGTATAAGATGACAATGCATTAAGTTAATACTACAAATAATTTTTCTGTCATGCAGTACACTTTCCAAATACTTTGGAGACACAGATAAAATTTTATTAATGGTTCATCATCCTGCCAACACTGCCTACCTACATTTCTTATATGCAAACATTACTGTTTGGAAAGGGAGTGGGTGGGATTTTCTGTGCAACAGATTGTAGCCATGAAAATGACAGTATTTTTCCAGAGTAATTGAAGCATTACCAAGCAAGACAATGATTGATGGTGTCTTTAACTGTCTAAGAACACTGCCTGCTTTTCTTATAAATATGTTGTATGTATATGAAGAGAAAGAGACTGTGAAAAGACTTAGAGCATTCAAAAACTGCTTCTCACAGTATTTTCACAAACCACTTGTTTGATTTGGTTTTTATTTTCAAATCATTATACCATTTCCAGAAAAAACCAAACCAAACCAAACCAACAAACAAAAAACCAACCTGCTTTGTAAAATAGATAACATAATTAATTTAGCACTTTAATGTTTGTGACGAGAGGCACATCTGAAGGTTTTAAGCATTCTGAGATGTTTCTAAAATTACAACAACAAACTGATTTTCTGTCAATACAATAGAAAGGAGATTGCCTACACTTCTGGTGTTAGATCAGCTCCAAAAAGCAGAGAATTGCTTATAGGGTCACATAAAGTAAATTACTATTAATTTATTTTTTCGGACCTAGTAATGGCATATTACTTGGTAAATTAATATTTTTCAGAGAAAGGAAGAATGTATATGTTTCATAGCAAATGTTACATTAATCCTTACTGAGATGGGTGAATAAAAAATCAAAGCTGAAAGATAGGATCTTTCAAGGAATATTTTTTTAAGTGTGTGATCTTAGTGCATATTTTTCCTTCTCAAGTTACAATTTCTTTTAGTGAGACACTACTGAGACTGGACCTCAGATATCAGAATCACAGAATCATAGTATTGTTGAAGCTCAAGAGGATTTCTGAAAGTCACTGTGGTGCAACTTCCCTGCTCAAGTAGTGTCACCTAAGGCTGGTTGTTAAGCACTATGTCCATATGACTTTTGAATATCTTCAAGGAAGAAGACTCCATAACCTCTTTGGACAACATTTTCCAGTGCTTTATCAACTTCATAGTAAAAAAGTACTTCCTGATGTTCTGAGATAGCCTCCTGCATTTCAGTTTGTGCGCATCACCTATGGTCCTGTCCCTGGACACCACCGGAAAAAAGGCTGTCTCCATCTTCTTTATACTCTTCCTTCAGATATTTATATATATTGATGAGATCCTCCCTGAGCCAGGCTGAACAGTCCCAGCTCAGTCTCTTCTCATATAACAGGTTCTCTGGTCCCTTAATCATCTTTGTGGCCCTTTACTGGACTTTCCCTGGCATGTCCATGTCTCTTTTGTTCTGAGAAGCCCAGAACTGAACACGGTACTCTAGATGTGGCCTTACTAGTGCTGAATAGAGGGGAATAATCACCTCCCTCCACCTGCTGACAATCACTCTTCCTAATGCAGCCCAGGATGCCATTAGTCTTTTCTGTGAAAAAGGTGCATTGCTAAATGATGTTCAACCTGGTGTTCACCAGGACCCAAAAGTCCTTTTCAGCCAAGCTGCTTTACAGCTGTTAGGCCCACAGCATGTACTATTGCATAGGTTTATTCTTTCTCATGCGCAGACATTGCACGTCCTCTTGTTCCCCTTATGAGGCTTCAAAATGAGGCTTCTCTCAGCCTATTTCTCCAACCTGTTGAGAAGGTTCCTCTGGATGGCAGCACAACTCTCTGGTGTCTCAGCCACTCTTTATGGTTTTATGTAATCAGCAAACTTGCTGAAGGTATTCTCTGTTCCATCATCCACATCATTAATGAAAGTGTAAAACAGAAGATGACCAAGTATTGACTCTTGGGGTTCTGTCATGGTTTAGGGTCAGGGCAGCCTCTTAAATCATTAACAGAAACTTTCTTTTAACACCCCTCCCTACCCAAAGGAGAAGAGAAAGGGAATAAGGGAGAGACGCTTAGTGATTAGAAAAGGAAACTATAACAGCTTTAATGAAAATTAAAACGATAATAATGAATTATTATATACAAATACGCACAAGACCAGCATCAAACCAAATCCCCTTGATGGTAATTGCATCACTGTCACTGATGCTATGGAGTTGGCACTGGGAGAGTCTCAGGGCCCTGCAGCTGTGTTCAGGGGTTGCATTCTGGTACCAGATTCAGGAACACACCAATCAGGATGAAAGGCAGCATGGACAGTGTCCTTCTTGGCGTTCCAAGAAGGAGGGTTCCTCATGGGAGGAAAAAATGACAACAATGAGCGCACCCCAACAGCAAATGCAAGACCCTTCAGATCCCAGAGCTTTATATACTGAATATGACATATATGGGATGGAATACCTCGTTGGTCAGTTTTATGTCACCAGTCCTGTCTGCTCCTCCCTGCAAGTGTGATCTTTCCCTTTCTGCACCCCCAAATGTGGTACATAAGATCCAGCAGTGGCCTGGGTCTGCATTGCAGTCCTTGATAGTAACTCTAAACATGGGGTCTTATCACTGCTATAAGCAGACACTGTCAGTGAGAACATGCTGCTAACTTAAGAAATGGCAGTAAGGTAGAAGAACTGAGTTGAAAAGTAAAATCACTAAATAGAACTTATGTTCTTACTCAAACAGGACTAGTCACTAATGTGATGCAACTAGACTTCATGTCACCAATCATGACCCTCTGGTTCTGGCCATTCAGTCAGGTTTCAATCCACCTCAGTCTCCTCCAGCCCATACAGCTTCTCTATGAAGATCTTATGTGAGTTAGAGTTGAAAGTATTACTGAAGTAAGTAGGTAGAGGATTCAGTTGCAGCCTGGAATGAGTGGCCTTAACTGGTGACAGCTAAGAGGTGAGAATTCAGCTGTGCCATTGCTGGAGAGGGGTTGTGCAGCAACGTACCACTTTTCACCACAGCAGAGACTGATGAGTCACATGAGCAATGCCAGCCAATTGTGGAGTGTCAGGGAATGCCTGGATAATACATCTCAGAAATATACATCTGTCTGATTCTCAGGATTTTATCATGTGAGCTTTAGATTGTACTTTTTCTTGGCAGCCAGCATAGCACTGCCTGAGCAATATTAGTGCTGATTTACAAGGACCATAAAAGTAGAATAAAACTAATCCCCAGGATGGCAGTAATGAATAGACAACTCCTAAAACCAAATTCTTCTTTTCACTTTATAATCCTTTTAAAACAATTACAAGTCAAAAACATTTATCTTTCCTTTTGTACTCTTTATTCCTCTTTATGTTGTCCTTCTCACTAGTATATGTTTATTAACTTTTCCTCTTTTCACTTTTCCATCAGTCAGTCATTCCCATGGTCTCTTAGACTATAAATTTCCCCATATTCTATTTAACCTTTACATATAGCTTACCACTTTATTAAGGCATGAATTTTTTTTAGCACCTACACTGTTGTAAATCATGTCACTCTTAGAGCCAGTGGAATAGCACTACTGTAAAACAGATTCAATAGGGAGAATCAAAGAGCCTAACACATTCAATGGACCTATGATACAAATTTCACCTTTGAATATTGATTCAAAGAGGTTAATAAGATTTACAAGACACTAGGGCTGTCAGACTGATATTAGGATAATTAATTTAAAAAGAAAAAAGTTGTACAGGCAATTGAACACCAAAGCCAATATAAATATTTATTTTATTATTATTTTATTAATTAACTTACTAGATTTTTGTCATGATAAGTTCTGGATGGTGCTTGTTATGTGAGGAATCAGAGACTCAGAGTTAATGATGCCAACCAGAACTAAAAGCACTTTCCTACAGAAGTATTTCAGATGTCTTATGGAAATGTACCATACCTTGTTCATGCAGACACACCTGATGCTACACACATATTTGACCTATGACTTTTTAACAGACTTAGGAAATGTCTATCAAGATGAGAGCATTGTCCATACTGGGGTTTATGCGGACTTCCTATTCTCAGAATAAAATCAATAATCATCAAATAAACCCTCAAAATAATGGGTGAAAATGCACAGTTCCCACTTTTCTTTTACATAACTAAAGTAAATCTTTCCATTAACCTGCCAATTGTTTTTATTTCACACTGGAAGAAAAGCTGGAAATGGAGTTGCAGAAACGATGGAATACAGTTACAGAAACACATACACAGACTATTCTAAGAAACTCTTTAGTTAGTTTTGTGCCAGCCATCTAACTACATGTTTTACACTATAGGCCAAGCTTCCTACTAGGCCACTGCACAGGTGGAAGTATGTATTTGTGGGACACTGAAGAGTAAATTTCCCCAATATATCACAATTACAGAAACATCTGTGTAAAACAGCTTTGATACAGTTCATTGTGAAAATATACATCATTCATGATTGCCTAGTGATTGCAGATTTCCATGCACTTTAAAGTCAGAAACAATGTTAAATTGATTCAAGACACACCAATAAAGAGTTTTCCTTCTGGCACCTGTACATCTCAGCTGTTGTTCCTTGCCTGTAGTGTAAGGGCATAATACTACTTAATGTTAAAAAGGAGACAAATACATTTTAGATGCATTAATGAAATCACAGCAGAACAACCACAGGAACAAAACAAGCTAAAAAAAAGACAGTTCAAAACTTTTGATGCCCACCTTTCAGATGGCCATGGGGCCTCCGAAGGCAGGGGGAAGGGGGTGGGGGGAAAGAAGGGGAAGGTATCAGATGAACCAGAAAAACGCAGGTGGTAAAGGGGAAGAGATAGTCCGAGGAAAAATTTGCTATGATAGAAACTTATTGGAGAGGCGTCCACGCTGAGAAGGCTGCAAGGAAAACTGCTCTGAGTCTGGGTACTGAAAAAGGTCTCTCCATGCCATCATTTTTTTTCCTCCTGCACCTTCTCTGCCTGAAGACTCCTTTCCCTTCTTGTCTGTCTATTCTTCCCTCCCCCCGTCTCCAACAGCCAGCCAGTCCATTGTCACCTCAGGCGCCTGACGACACTCCCACAGGCATGGAGAGAAAAAAGAATTTTTTTTTCCTTTTAAAGGGGACTCACTACCCCTTGACAAAAGGTTACTTGAATAAAAATAAGTTTGACACATGAGCCAGTTTTGGTAAATCAGAAATCATTTTATGCTTCTACTTGGCTCTTGAGACAAACCATTGGACCTGAGAGCTGGGCAGTGACAAATGTAATGAAATTTAACAAGAGCTGGTGTAGAGTGCTGCATATGGAGAGGAACAACCAATGTATCAGTACAGGCTTGGGGCTGATCTGTTGGAGAACTGCTCTGGGGATAAAGACCTAGGGGTGGACAGGAAGACGACTATGAGTCAGCAAGGCATCCTTGTGGCCAAAAAGGCCAAAGGCATCCTGGATTGTATTAAGAAGAGTGTGATCAGCAGGTCAAGGGAAGTTCTCCCCCTCTCCTCTGCGTTTGTGAGGTCCCACCTGGATTACTGTGTCCAGTTTTGGGCAACCCAGTTCAGGAAAGACAGAGAATGACTGGAGACAGTCCAGCACAGGGCCACCAAGATGCTGAAGGGAGTGGAGCATCTCCCTTATGAGGAGAGGCTGATATAGCTGGGGCTCTTTAGCCTGGAGAAGAGGAGGCTGAGGGAGGACCTCATCAGTGTCTATAAATATGTTAAGGTGAGTGTAGGGAGGATGGAGCCAGGCTCTTCTCAATGTCATCCAATGACAGGACAAGAGGCAACAGGAGTAAGTTGGAGCGCAGGAGGTTTAGGGTCAACACAAGGAAAAACTTTTTCACAGTGAGAGTGACAGAGCTCTGGAATGGGCTCCCCAGGGAGGTTGTGGAGTCTCCTTCTCTAGAAACATTCAAAACCTGCCTAGACGCATTCCTGGGTGACTTAGTCTAGGTGACCCTGCTCTGGCAGGGGAGTTGAATTAGATGATCTTTCAATGTCCCTTCCAGTCCCTAACATTCTGTGATTCTATGGTTCTATGACCTTGTTTGAAAAGTTTCTGGTAATATACCATTCCTGCCCTGCTTTGTAAAAATTGATCCAGGCTAGGTAGGGAAACAGAATGCCAACATTTAATGAAAAAACTTAATTTCAGCTGAAGAAAATGAAAGTATTTTGGGGGGATTCCTATGTATCTCCTTTTGTCCATAGAAACTTATATCTGCAATTTCAGTCAAATCTGCCAGTTTTAACCAAATATGACAAATGGTCTGCGGGGTCTTACTGTCAATGATATCTCTATTGGAAATATATACCTTAGTAGTTATGAAAGGCCCTACTGAAGCCCCTTCTAAGGCAAATGCTGCCACATGAATAAGATAGCAGAGAATCCACAACTTCAAAAGACCAAATAAATACCTTATCTATGGAATATTTTATTGGAGCACAAATTAGCTATTAGAAGATGAAACCATGAAATTAATAAAAAAAAAAATCAGGTTTCATTAATTTTCCAGACTTGGATTTCATTATTATGAAATGTCTAGTTTCGTAAATATAAACTTTTATACTACACTAAGATCCAGATGAAGTCACATAAGCCAAACACAAATATCAGTGTAATTTTATGTTTCAGGTAAAGAAAACCACAGCAGCTGTAGGCTCTGGGCATTTCTTTTCTTCAAACTTTATTTGTAAATCACATAAACACAAGGGCAGGTAAAAACAAAATGATGGCCCTGAAAGGTGATTTTGATATATTGTTTCATGGATCAACATGTTTATTAATAGCCCTACTCTGGAAGATAAGGAATAGGTGTTGACAGTCACTAAAAGTATGAAATTGTTTTTCCATCTATTTATTATTCTCTTGGTCTGTCAAAGTGAAGAGAAGCTGACTGGCCTTCACCATAGTAAGTGTTTTCAAGTTTTAGATTTCTCTGTTAGAGAGTCTGTTTTCTCCTGTCATTCCTTCCTCTTTCAAGAGTATCATCACTGCCTACAGGACAAAACTCAGTTATCTTCGGGTCAAAGAGCTTCAGGTTGGTCATGTACGCAAGGAAGTGGGCAAAGCTGATACCTTCAGTTGTTACTAGGCCTTATATAGAGGAGAGGGTGAAGATCAGAGTGTCTCAAAATGCAGTGGACAATAAGATAATGCAGAATTTATTTCATTAGAAGAGGGCTGCTATATATATATATTACTGCTTAATTCATTTACTTTTTTTATAACATTTCTATTAGTTAACAGACCATTTTAAATTGCTACCCCTTCCTTAATATCAGAAAACTGCAGCATAAGAGAGGTGGATGATTATATTACTAATTAAAACACAAATACAGTAATTACAGTTTATATGCCATTATCTGAATCTACACAGGATGACTTTAAACAGCAAACAGCCATTAATTTTACTGTACAAAGAAATGCTCTTAATCTTTTAGAAATGTCATATAAAATATTCATTTTGAAATGCCCTACAGTGATTTCTGAATTTATTTAAAGTGGGTTGTTGATAGCTCTTTTATAAATAAGCAATTACAGTACACTAAATATATCATGGCCTATCACATTATACATTCTATAATTTCATGGATGAAAAGCCTACAGCTTATCTGCATAAATGTGGTATGTCTCACAGCAGGTGAAGAGCTTGATTACACAGGATAATCAGTATAATTATTTATAGTAACCATTTATACCTGTTATTTATTAAAACCAAGCAAATAAGATATTGGTTTATTTAAGGAAGTTGCTGTATTGTAGGCTGTACTAAGCATAAGACTATTAAACACATGTAAAATGCACTGTTACATTAGTATTTTAAATCAGCCAAGGTCAGCAGGGAATGAGAGTTGTTAGTACTTGGTAGCAGCAGAGAAAGAGAAAGCTACATTGAGCAAGTGGCTGGAGTCTGTCTAGATCCCTCTAGACCAATATAATCACTACAAACATCAGTGCCCTGCTGGCAATATCAGATACCCTTACTAGCATATTAGAAGAAACAGGCTGATTAACAGCTGAAAGTTTGAAACAACACCTGATACATTTAGGTGATTTTTCTAGACCTGAAGGATTATCTTGAGGATTGCTCTCTACAGATTGCAGTACTGCTACTTATGGCATTTAGATTCTTTGGTCATTTAAGAAAACTGAATATTTCTTTTAAAATAATGTAAAACAAATTATAGTCTTGTTGATTATTTGAATGTAGTCAGTAGCACCTGGAAATTTACACACACAGATGTTTTCTTCTGGCAACATGCATAGGTCTGTCACCTTGTCTGAGTATTGTGCGTTCCCTCTTTTCCTCAGTTCCTCACACAAGTGACTGCATAGAGGAGACAGAAAGGGTCACAGCAAATGAGTACTTACAGTGGATCATTTTGGACTGCCCTTCTGGCTCTGTGCAGGTGCTTAAGAGGGAGAGCAAAGGGCAGACTTAGATGCTCTTCAACAAGCTAGTTAGATTTCTGCTTTCTATCCTTGTCTGATACTTCTTTGATACAACTGACAGAGCACCAGAGATCTGGGAATGGCCTGTTCTGAGAAGAAGGGAACAAGATCTCCAGAAAAATTCAGACCTATATAAATGACATCTGGTGGGATGACAAGAAATTGATAGAAAAACAAAAGAAATATTTGGAAAGACAGTTCGCCTGGAATAATCACTTACTATAACAGTACTGGCATTTTGGTGATGGTAATATGGTAGATCACCTATTACTTCCAATGTATGTTTCTGAACCAAACATTTGAGTTATAGCAGTGAAATTATCTCAATATACAAATTTGATTTCTGTGAAAATACATTTCATTTTAAAAGGATGTAAACTGTGCTGAAATTACTAAATATATATGTCTAAGAAAGGAGTCCATTTCCACTTCAGCTCTTCTCTTGACAAATGTAACAGAACAAGTGAAGGCATGACTATACAGCATAAGAATGTCCTGGAAAGGAAAAAAAACTTGTTGTTTTCCTTGCAGTTTCAGGGATAGTTCCTATTATCATGCCAACTGAGCTTGACTGAATTTCATAGGAAGATAAACTGTGTTTATTTTAAAATAAAAGAAGTTTTGTGCATGCATGCATATACTAACAAGACAAAACAAAACTGCTAGGAGATTTGGAAGTAATTTTTATCAAAATTCTGTAAGTTCACATGATAAATTGAAATAGGTAGTAATAATTATTATGGACAATAGTCAAAGATTTAAAACACTTGACTAAACTTCGTCTTTAATCTCAAAAAACACACACACATAAAAGAAGAAACAATTATCCTATTTCAATGTGACAAATATTATATAAAAAAAATCTAGTGCTTTGACACAGATTATGTGAAGAAGACTTCTGGATATGCTGAGACTGATGTACTTAACATGACTGCTTAGAAGTAGCCTTTGAAACAGAAAGGCTTTGAACAGGAAACTCTTTTCTTCCAATCATCTGGGTTTAAAACATGATAACATTCAGTTGAGATTTTTGTTTTCAGTGGACAGGTGTCACATTGGGAACAATTTTTCAGCAAAATTCTTCCTGTCTGAAAACAAAATATTCTCACAACTCTGTTCTATTGAAACCATTTAGATGGCTGTTTTAGGAACAAAGGTCTCAATTCCAACTAATAAAACTTCCTAATTATGTATAATTACACATAATAGGGCCAAAGAGACCATCTGACCATATAGTCTCATCTTCTGCATTATCTAGACCATACAAAGTTACGGTTAACAGATACATTTTATAGAGTGACATCCAATATTAATAGCTGGGTTCCAACAGGTAAACAACCCCCTGCCAGTTCATGTTCATAGGTAATTGTGTTCACGAGTAACAATTTGTGGCACACTTAGACTTGGATCTGTCAAGGTTTAGCTTCCAGCTGTAGCAATTTCTTTTGTCTATTTAAAAAAATATATAAATGTTCCTCTATTTAGAGTCAAAGCAGTAGAAATAGTCTTTTTTTTTTCAGTAACAGATAGTCGATGTTAAAAAAAAAAAAAAGAAAAAAAAAGAAAGAAAGATTGGAAATGATGTCAAGTAAGGATTTATTTTGTGTCTAAATAAATATTTCCCTTAAAAACAAAATACTTCCTTTCTGGAAAGTTGTAAGAAAAGCAATGAAAATGATGGGTTTTGTTCATAAATAAGTCATGGTATTTCACCACAGTCCAGTAAGTGAGTCATTCACTAAGGTTACAGGGGATTTGGTTCAAAATGTGCCTTTGCCTGGAGTGGAAATGGACATTCATCAAAAAAGGGTGAAAATACAAAGATCTTCTTTTCCATGTTCTCAACCTAAGTCAGGATCAGCAGCACCTAAATCCAACAAATCCTTTGTATAAAAGAGCTAAATCACCAAATTATCAGGTACTCTAGGTGAGAATGATCTCATTTTTATCTGTTGATGCTGTTCTAGTTTAAAAAACAGTCATAAATTAAATATCCATTAAACAAGAGTTAAAGGAATACTTAGATATTTAATGAAAAGTGAATGATCTTGATGAGGAAGAACTTACCTTTCATAATACCTTGTAGACTGAAAGTTAAGACATATTTTCTGGTAAGCTATTGATGTACATTCCTTGAGATAAACTAAGGAACTGAATCTAGGACTCCCCAGAATTATGTAGCTGCACTAATTTTCTGTAGTGAAAACTGGGAAGAAAATTTATTGAAGTACTGAAAAACTTGTAAAAAAAATTAAGAATGATGTAAGTATATTTTGGGGGCACAATTGTCATTTTTGTTAAAAAAGATACTTGCCAACCCAGTTTCTTCCTGTAAGGACATACTTTGTGTACATTATAAAATAATCTCTAGAGCTGCTTTATTAGGATATGTGTACTTTTTTTTTTCTCTCTGTAAAGATTTTTTTTTAATCAAGATTTCTAAATATTTTCTGCCATCTGTCTTCATACTATACAAAGAAGTCTATTTTCTTGAAATTATGATCTCTACATAGTAGTCTTCCAGTCAAACATTATTTTCACCTTAATGTATGAATCTAAAAGCTTCAAGTCCAGAAATGACAGACAGATATCTAAATGCCTTTGAAACCAAATGCTTAAGGAAAACTATTGGTGTTAAAAGGAATGAAGTTATAACAAAAGTGAAAATTCATCAGTGATTTTACAAGTTGTTATATGTATATATAAGATATCCAGAAAATAAAATTAAAACATCTGGTGTTTAATTAAACCAGAAATCTGTCTTGGCTGACATACAACTGAGCAAGAGTAAGAACATGTAAAATGGGCCAACATGAAGAATCTTTCCAAAAAGCTGAAGTAGGAGAAGGTATACATAACATTTGAAAAACAGAAAGAGATTGCTGGGGTAAACAATGATGAGAAAAAATGATCTGTGCCAATATCTGTGGTGAAGTATATTTTAGATTTAGTTGAGAACACTGCCTTTGACTAAAAAGAAAATAAAGACATTTCCAAAGTATTTTGTCTTTTTGCTGTGATTTCCTGCCTCCCCAACAGAAAGCAGGTGTCAAAGCTAGGGTTTGCACATAGATAATAAAAAGTTATTGGTGGTTCTAATTAACAGGTTAACAAGTGTGAGAAATGTGCTTATGCTTAAAATTTACTCTGGGACAAAAATCCATGGAACAAAGAATTACAGTGCTGGGTTCACACTGAAAAAACACCATCATGCATGCCGAGCCACGTGGCTCTCAGATATTTATACAACTCTGACATAGCAACAACCTGCCCTTTCTACCCCAGCTGCTCTAATCTGTCCCCCTCTCTTTGAGCACTTTTTCAGGACATAAACACAGCCCTACCACTGCCAGAACAGTCTATACCACAGTCCCTGGGAGGGGGGTCAGAAGTTCACAAACTACCCATCCTCCTGTCGTCACACCCAACCAGCTGAAGCAAAATCCATCTCCCTATTTATCACACAAGGAAAATGATTAGGCATATGAGATAAAATGATCACATTTAGTAAGATAAGCCTGAATTTTCTAGTCAGAAGATTTCAAGGTACCAGGACAGAAATGTAGAGCAGAAGACACAACTGTTATAGGGAATTACATTGAGAGGTGTGTACAGTGGAGAAGTCATGGAGCTCATAAAACTTATGGGAGGACCATGTAATGGTAAGAAGAGAAAAAAACATGCAAATCATGCTGAAGGTGAAGAAGCTGGAGTGATATGGGAAATTAAGCTGTAGAGAGTAAAAGAGATACCTGTTACGATCCAATACTGCAGGATAAATCACAAAAAGAATGTGAGGAGATGAAAAGTATGATGTATGCAACACTAACGTATTCAGTGTTTCAGATAATATATTTTCATCCTCTATATGACCATAAAGATTATTTGATTCTTTGTCTTAATTTTTTTGTTTGTTTTTGGTTTTTTTTTTGTCTTAGCAGGAACCTTATATGTCACAGTAAATAAATATTACAAGTAGGAAGGTAAGTAAGTAAAAGATCCTTACTGTTGCTTGCAAGGCAGTAATTCTGAAAAGTATGACAAATCATAGCATAAAGAAAGTATTTTCATGTAAAAATTTGTCATAAAACTCCACAATTAATCTGCTAAAATTGTTTTATTAAAAAGTTACTTTTATATCAGAAAGGTAAAAAAAAATAAATAAAAAAGACCACTGTAAAATAGTAAGGCATTTTTATACAGAGGTAAAAAAGAGAAAAAAATCACCACTTTATCAAGACTACTTTTCCCAAGAAGTGGTTAGGAAAATAAATTAGCTCTTTTTCCAGGAATTTTCTAAGTACTCATTATAAAAAAGATGATGTGGATGATCTTCCAAAGGTGAAAGGAGTGTTCTAGCACAATTTTTTAAAAATTTTTTCAGTACTACATTGAGCTTTACAGACAACAAAAATAAGAGATTGGAGTACAGGTAGAAGATTATTTATCAAGAGGATTTTGTTGATAGACAAGAGGTAAGAGCTAGGTAAAAAGGGAATAAAACCAAATGGAAGACTAAATGCTCTCAGCTGAAAATAGAGATAAGTGGAAGCTGAAGGCATAGAAAAAGGAAAAAAATTGAAGACTAATGATGCCAATAAAAAGTAGTTTTAAATGTTGATTCTAGAATTTGCAATGGAATTAATTTCTAGGAAAAATGTAGCTTCTAAAAATTTGATAGTTTTAATAGAAAAAACTTCCTGTTAATTTTAGAAGTATAATATCCAGGGGAAAATTTAGATTTTTCCCTCTTTCAAAGTTTGGGTTTTTTTTCAAACAACAGAAAAAAGCTTAGTGTACTAATTCTACCTGAATTGCAACAATCTTTTTTTTTAACAATCACTCTATATTCAGTAATTTAAAAAGGAAAAAAAAAACCAAAACAAAACAAACAAAAAACAGTCCAACTCCAAAACCAACAGTAATCTAAACCACATTGTCTATGGTTGTCATTCAGGAAACTCTTGTCATAACGCTTAATACTGCACATATCAAGCTCTGTGGAGCTTCATGATGTGGAAAGAACTGTGAGAAATATGGTATAGATGAGAATTCTCATGGCAATTAATCTAGAGAGAACAGACACCTTCCTGAATCAAAAGGAAAATCAAATCAAAACACTACGACAATAAAATAAATATAAAAATAAATAAGGTAGCCTTCTACAAGTTAAAATCATCGAAGGTTGAAAATATTTTCATTTCTTCTTTCTCCGTGTTCTTTTTACACTGCACTAATGGAAATGAAACAACATGGCATCACAACCAGAAAAATCAGTAATGCTGTGGTACTTGGCAGAAGTGATGAGCTAATGGCTGAAAGACTTTGTAAAGGCAGGACATCCTTCCATTAAAAAAAAAGTATTGCTTCATCTGGTCTTAAAGGAGAAAAAAATCCAGAAAACACTCTTAGAAGGCTGAAGAAGTGTAGTAGCACTATATAATATTACAAGATTTGTAGTGGGTAGAACCTAACTATGATGCAACTGAAACTAGTTACTCAGTGGGGACTGAAGTCACAGGCGTTGGAGTAGTTTCAAGAAAATAACATTGTTAGAAATGTCATTACTCTAAACCCATTAGATAGAATCTGCCTGGGAATGAAAACTAAATATGACAACTTGTGAAAAGACTATTGCCAATTTCATCTGCGATGATGGTGAATGATCAAGTAAGAGAAGGAACGAAGCTGCAGTAGCTTGTGTAGATTGGCCAATTACTCCTTAGAGGAGTTTTGACAGTAACCTCACTTAGAATCAGGGTTTCAACTTCAAAATGGGCTTTTCATAAAGTTATTTATAAAGTCTGTTCATAAAATTCTGAGACAGAAGAACTTAGCTCCTGGTGAGGCAGAGGTGAATTTTGCTGTTGATTTCAAGGAGTAAAAAGTAGCCATCACCCTTTGATAAATGCTGTAGAAATTTCCCCCTAAAATATATACATTTTTTTTGCTTCATTCTCAGTTTTAAATAACTATACCATGAGCAGAGTAATGGAGTTACATAGTGTAATGGTTCAAAAGACAGAGGTTTCTCAGGCTAATAATAATCTTTACAATGGTAATACAGGTCTTCCATATGTTGCCCAGCTGTTCTGTATCAGAGTAAATGTGGGTAAGAGTCTTGGGAACTCTTTCTGCTTGTTCAGACTCTTGAGATTTTCAGTGGTAGTGCTTGTGTTGATATGAACATCTGTGCCAAACTAAGAAACCTCAGTCTAAAGCTGGTGAGTGGCCATCAGAGGGTGAAAAAGACTTTTAGACACTTCTGACCTTATCAAGATCAGCCTCTGCCCAGTGAAAGCTTTTACATCTTTCCTCCAGTGTTTCACAAAGTCTACTCTCTAATTCATTCATAAAGGTTATCTTTAATTTTTTACTTTATCATGCTTTCAGAGAGACTTTGTTCCAGGTCATTAATTTATTTTTTTTTTCCTGAGTAATTGCAACACACTTCCTTTCATACTTTCTAGTTCTTCTGAAATATTGTGTATAGTCTGTAAAGGATTTAAGAACTCCTAAGCCAAAACTTCCACCCTGACAGGAGAGGGATAATCCCTTCAAAATTTGAGCATCTTTAAACCCTTCAGCCTGACAGTGGTAAAAGAAGCAGCAGACATGTTAACTAAAGCTTTGAAAATAAAGTTATTTTGTTCCAAAATTTATAGCTTGAAATTTTGAAATATATTACCATTTTCCTCCAAAAAGCTTCACTGTCAGTTACTAAGTAAAACCATCATTAATCACAAGTAGATGTAGTCATGTGCTGATTGTTATTTGGTCACACTGAACAAAAGACGAATTATATAGAATACTATTACCAATGATGGTTTTAATGTAGACATTTATCATTGATTCAGGTTCGCTTGATATGACTTTGGGATAAAACCAGGGAAAAATAGCCTTGCTATTGAAAATTTTATTGCTAGTAAATCATAATTTTGGCAAAGATGTGCAAATAAGACTGGCAGATCTTTCCTTTCTCATTTTTCCTTTCCTAAAGACACAATTACAGAGGACTCAGAACAACCCAGATGCACTGCAATTAGAAAAGTGAATGCTGATTAGTTGTCATCTGTCTAATAGCTAATAGTAGATACACAGTATTTGGCAAGCTAACTATTTATAGGTGTCAATCAAATTATCACACTCATCAGAATAGGTAAGATCATATAAGAGTAGAACAGATCTATATGCACTTCCTGTAAAGGCTTTATACCCCATCTCAACTCATAAAACTCTTTCAGACATCCCTGTTTAACATTGCTAGTGACACTGAGAATGATGACACACTTAAGAAAATCTTCATTATCTAACTTTGCTCCAAAGTATCAACCAGAAATACAAGGCAATGCTAAGTTGGTGTGGCACAAGAATAAAAGGAAAATGTATACATGCTTTTCTTGTGGAAAACATATTTTGTTGTATGTGCTAAGCACTGTTTCTCTTCTGTGAGGCAACCTTATAGTTTTAAAACTGACAGAAGTGATACAGGCTAGAAATGCACCTATAATTTAAAAATATTATCAAACCTTGAATGTGATCTAGACCTAGTTGATTTTGTAAAAATGCATGCAGTTTTAGATTTGAGCCCTAATCCTCCATCAGGAAAGAAATATACCATTTTACATGTAAAAAGACAGAAAATCAAATGTGTGTAATTCTTGTTTTGGCTTTGAGTCTGAGGATGGAATCCAGAAGGTCCATCTGTGGCTGCAGGAAGGCCAAACTGTAACGGCCCTGTGGCAATTCAAGCAGGCAGGTGCACACTGGAAATAGCTTATTGTTCAATATAAACCTGAGATATATGACTTTCTAGGGAATTGTCTAAAGGAGATTTAAAGCAGAGTGAATGTATGTATTTATATGTGTGTGTGTGTGTGTGAGTAGAGAGAAGTTTAATTAATGACTTTATGTCACAGTTCTGTACATCAGAAATACCATATGGATTTAAAGAAACAATTGCAACTAATACAGCCTGTGAAGGTCTTACTTTTTCCTTAGTTTTGTTTTGTTATATGTTGTTCTATGCAATAAATTAATTAAATAGCTGGATGTTGCCTGCAAATGGTGTGACCTATGATTAGAGCTCTGTGGAGACCATATCCATAGGCCAGCATGTGTGAAAGAAACTGTGGTAGTATTTATCCAGAGGGAAAAACTTCACTACTCACTAGTGATATAGGAATTCTTCTGTAGTCTTTTTGGTTCACCATGATTTGAATTTGTACATATTAGTGAGTTTTTACAGCAAACATTTGTTACCCAGTATTGGGAATTACTTTTTATTAAATTATAACAGTATTTGGGAATAAGTTCTATCTGTTAGTAGCCTAGATAAATTCTTGAGAATGCTTTATTAAGGCTGTAACAAGATCAGACTCTCATGATTAAACCACAGCAGTGCATTTACTTTGTGTTTGGTGCCTTAAAGTATTTACGTAGTTGCTGAATGCTGAAGCTGAACTTACTTAATAGCCTAATCAAAACTCCTGTTTTACTTTTGGTTTCCCCCATTGCAATATGCACACCACATTTTTTTTGTTTATTTTGTTCAATTTGTCAACCCGTTTGGAATACAATTCTTTATTTATAGAGAAATTTGCTTTGGAGGGCATTTCACATTGACCCAGTTTTAGCTTTGAATTGAGCTGTGTGATGCACTATGTGTAACATAGAATTAGCTTTAAAAGTCCTGTTAGCTGGCATTAAAATTTATATTATTTTCACTTTCCTAAAGGACTCCTTGAAGATTACATGTAAAACAATTCTGTCTTGATGTCTAACCCAGATCATATAAAAACTCTAACCCATAGTGACATTCATTGGTGAGCTCCAGCACTATAGTACACTGGATAATTTTATATTTACAAGGTTTGTTATATTAACAAAGTTTGAACAATTTAATCCTTTGCATGCAGTTTTCTGGGATGTAAAGTCACCTAGCTAGGTGGGCAAAGACTGCTAGTGAGCGATGTCATAAGGCAGCATATGTTTTGGAGATACAGTGTCTCTTGTGAGACTATGAGGTATCTGCTTCATTACACCTTACAAAGCATTAGGAAATGTCCTGTAAGTCCAACCTGAACACACACAAAGATGCCAACAACAGACAGCTCTCGTCCAGAGTATTTCCAAAGCAAACAAACCTGACTTCTGCTACATATGGTCTGAGAGATAGGACTATGAGTGGGCAGAAATCCCATTTTTCTTATTATGTTTGATACATAATGACACAAGTGTTTCAAAAAGTAAAATCTTCAGTAAGCTTCAGGTTATTTAAATTTATAATTTTTGAAAAGTGCATTGTTCTTACTGCATATTCTGCAAGTTCTGTTCAGACCCCTGATGATTTTTTTTTTTTTTTTTTTTTGAGTTCTGGGTTTGTTGGAGGGGTTTTTTTTTTGGATTTTTTTGGCTGGTTGGCTCTTTTTCATGTGTGAAAAAACAGGGAAAACACCATCATTTTTCCCATATTATTAGCTGATTCAACTGGGTCTGGTAGAATAAGATTGGAGTAGTTGTTACTGAAGAATAATTCTTCTCTATTTGTGTCCAAGTACCTTGTAGTTGCAGGAGTAGTTAGAGGGTTTTGCTGTTAAAAAATCATGTTAGAACAGAGTTTAAAATTATTTTCCCACAGTTATAATTTCTGTTGCTGAAGTTGCACAAAGGGACCTTTGGATTTCCAATGATCCAACTAGAGAATCACATTGATTTTGTCAGCTCTTTAGGAGACAAAGTCTTCTCTCAAAAGGATGAATATGTGTGTAATTGCCTCAAGTAGAACCCGCCTGCAAATATCCAGTTACCAAGTTTGACCTGTGCTTTCTATCAGGTTGCAGAAGATTCATCAGACATTAGCAGCCCTGAGCAAAAATCCCCAGACAGCTTCAAGGCTCTGATGATTTACTAAAATCTTTAACAATACAGTTTATGCTTCTGTATGTTTTTCCTGTAACTGCTGCAATTGTGATTTATATAAGGAGTGCCTGTGCCCAGTTTGGAAATATAGACTGTGTTGTGCGATCCCTTCTGAGCTGTTCTACTCACTGTGTATTTTGATGAATAATGTTCACTTCACAAAGGGAGATGTTCCCAGAAAGCTTAGAATTCAGGAGGGAGAGGAAAAACCCAACCCTTTCTACTTCTAGAACTGTTTCTGTTGTCTGGTGAAGGAAACTACCAATTTGTATGTGGTGGCATGCTTCCACTGCACACTTCAGAAAGTCCATGACATCTGCAGGCTACTGTGCTCTTGCCCTTTCCTGAGCCCACAACAAAAGGACACATTGCTGGCACATATAAGTATAATACAAAAGGTCCTATTTAGTTGCTAGATTAAAATAACCCTTGGGATAACATGAGACTTAAAGGTATTTAAAGTCCCTGGAGTGTATTTAACTACAACAAATTGGTGATATGATTGACAATAATTACTATTAACCTATGCCAACATTTCTGTTTGAATAGAAACATCGTATGTACTAAATTGTAATCTTGAAAGACATGAAAAAGTTTTATTAATATCCTACAGATATTTGACCAGCAGCCTCTAGGGATAAGAATTCATACACTTGGAGTTTGTAGAAGTTTCTTTCCTTCTTTTATTATATTTGAAGGCTTCTTGTGCATTTGGAAATGCTACTCATGTCTTCAGCTATTTCATACTCTTTATGTTGAATTAACTTGTTCCCTAAAACATTAAGATTTATTATTACTTCCTTTTTTCTTATCATCTGCAAATAAGTAACAGTGGCTGCCAAAAGTTATTAGCAATGGTGACATATATTTATTACTACAAAAACTATAAATTATAAAGGTGTATTGGATCAAAGAGAGTTATATTTATTTCTGGAAGTACTAAATTTTATTATCTTATTTTAATAAAAGTACTGTTCACTTATCTCTTGCTGAATAAATTATATTTATTAAGCAGATAGTTGTGTTCTCTTGTTCCAAGATATTCTAGAAGTGAGAGAACTGTTGTAATAATATTAAAAGCCATTACATAGTATAAGTTCTCAAAACCTAGTCAATTAAAAGACATAATCAATTAATAACAATAGGGAAAAGTTCAGTGAATTTGATGTGTAATAGTTACTGATCATAAGTCTACCTTCATTTTATACCTCACATGATATGAAAATGATCAATTATTTGCTGCTAAATTATTCAATTTTTTCCATGCCTAAGAATATTTAAATGGTACTTCTCTTAACCAATTTCTGGTTTGTGAACTATGAAAATCTTGAAGTGTTTTCCCTAAAGGCCCCTGAATTAGGTACTTCTCAGTCTAAATATTCTTTGGCTCTTTGCCATTCACTGACTTTATCAATCATTTGCACTTATACGGCACTTTACAAACACTACTGAAGTTATGTCTTGCCTAATTCCTGTGTGAAAGGTAAATATCATGCTATATTCATTAGAAAATGTAGATGGATTTAGGTAGACACTAGAGAGAATAATGTTAAGTGGTAAGTTTTCTTATACTTATTAATCTGTGGATTTATTTTTCTACTTTTGCATAGAACAGGATTGTCATATTATTTAACAGATGTGCTTGTCCCTACAGATTGAAACCATTCTAAATTCATAGTATATATATATATATATATATATACAGTCACAGGATGGTGAGTTTAGATTATTATTTTGAAATTATAATACCATGGTAGGCCAGGTTCCTCAGCTTCTGACTGGGACATAATTAGCATGCCAGAGTAACATTCTAGGCTATACCAATCACTGAAGTATATTAAAGTAATGATATTGCTAATTGAAAAATGAAACTTGAACATTACAAGAGGGTTAAGACCTGTATTAGAACTTGTTATTCACTTGTTCATATTGGCATTTACTGGGGAATGTCAGAATAGTTCAGTATTAAATTATTTAAAATCTTTGCAATATGTACATAGAGAGTGGTACATTTAACTTTATATTTTATTTGTATGCACTAAAATGCATATTTACTGAGAGAGTGTATTCTGAAATTGGTGTGTTACAAAAAGCGAGATTTAGTTGTCTAGGTGATCCTGCTCTGGCAGGGGGGTTGGACTAGATGATCTAGGTCCCTTCCAACCCCTAATATTCTGTGATTCTTTGATTCTGTGTGATTCTGTATTTATTCATGTTTACTCATAACAAATTATATGAATTGCTGAAGAACTCCCCCAGCCCAGAGATGTTATTTTCTGGGCTATGTTGAAGGTTGTATGATACAAACTTCCCAGGTGAGGGAGGTGTCAAAAGGGAGAAATGGGAAAACATCCCTTCATCCAGTGCTGATCCCTGCCACACATTGCAGAAAGCTTTTCCCTCCTGACTCCATGTGCATCCTGTCAGCCTGACAATTGTTTCCCAGCAGCCACACTGGAACCACATTGGCACAACTGCTTCAAATGAAATGGGGAAATCACAGCCTAAGTATTAGGCAAGATGAAGCACTTTAAGGTGGAGGATTCAAAAAGACTTTACTGAAGGACACCTCCCAGTTTGTTTCTTTCTCCTCTTTGGGAAGGCTGACGAGACTCAGCCAAGAGCACTCACCTCCTGTAAGCTATGGCTTTTTGATGCTACTGTGGATTTCTCTTATATTCCAAGCATGCTTGCTGGAGTCCCTCTATTATCAGGAATTTAAAAGAATAAGTAAGGAAACAAGAAAAAAGAAAAAATCTTACTGCAGACCAAAATATTTTTGTCAGAGTTCTGACTGCTATGTTTGACCTGATAAATTGAATACTTAAATGGGGCCATCAAGGTCAGAAGTCCTGTTTTGTACTTCTGGCTTCTGATTTAAGAGAAATAACGTTAGACCTCTCAGTCAAATTCAAAATATCAATGCCATTCTACAATGGATCAAGGCCTCTTTTCTTTAACCTGCTAGCAATTTATCTTGGAATAAATGGCAATTACTAGTCAAGATTTGAAAAACATTGCTTGTGATTTTTTTTTTTTCTCCTTTGTAATTTAAAAGGTTTTTTCCCCCATCTTTTATTCAACAAGCTAACATTTTAATAACATACATATTTATTATTTTATTAGTGTACATTCAGTAGCGCTACTATTTTTCTATGGGTTGGGTTTTTTTGGGTGTATGTCATTATGGATAACAGTTATCTCATTTTCTATCTACAGCATAATTAACAGACAGAATTAAAAGAGAGACTGTCTGGACCTAACATCACTTCAGCTGGATGCCATGATTGACTTTTAGTATTTGATTTATAGAAAATTAATATGAAATGGTCACTAAATTCACCAGGAACAGAACATATTGTTTCATGAGGAAAACCAAGATGTTTTATTTTTGAGTTGAGCATTGTATTTTTCAGTCCTGCCAGCAAACACAAAAGCAGTTATTCATAGAGTTCTTGAACATCCCAGTCTTGCTTCAAAATCTGACTTTCTTGCATATATCTTGCAATTTATTAAACTCCATTCTTCTCAGCCAATACACTCTCTTCCCCACTCCCAGTTGCAAAGATATTTATGATTCAGGTTACTGTTCACGCCCTACACATATATTGTTGGAAAAGTGTTTTCTTCTCCTTTTTTTAGCCAGCCACCCACACCACAGTGACTTTACAGAATAGAAAATAGATATTCCACACACTATTTTCTGGGAATTCCTTTATTCTATTCAAACACAAGGCTAGGCAACTTATGCAAGCAGTAAGAGATGACCTTTATAGGGTGTTTTGTGGAAGTTTCAGAAACCATATTCCCCCTCAGTTTTGCAGTGTTTCAGGGAACATTTTAATATTTTTTTTGAAATGTAACAATGCCAGTGATGTTGTGTCATCTGTCCGTGATAAAAGGCCTAGGTAGAGAAGACGAGTCTAAATTAAAGCCTCATGAGTGGAAAATGCAAGCTGTACATTACACCTAACTGCTTCAGGAGACAGGAACACTTGCTTAGTTATGTACATCATGATGATTTGTAACTACCAATCATGCCACCATGCAAGTGGCATCTGCTACCTTGCACATGTTCGGCTAGCTATCAAACAGGTAGGGCTTATAAGATGAATCTGTGAGCAAAAGGAGAGGTTCACATTAAGTGTGAAGTACTTGAAAGAGAAGTAAAAGTCTTGTAGAAAGCTGCAACAAGTGAAACTTGAAAGGCAGGTGAAAGTGAAGTCTGTCCTTACCTAGTATTGTTGTGGTAAGGGCAGAAGGTATAAAAACACAAACTTCATGAGTTCAGTGATCTCTTGGATCCAACTATCAAAAGTCTGTTATTCCAGATGTTAGAATCTGTGGTTAAATTCCCTGGTTGTCTCCATCAGTAAGTATGTTAAGTATGACAAAAATGTGTGGCAAAATGGATTTTACATCTGTTTAATGTGTAGGTTGTGCATATTGTCAAAACTAGTGAGCAAGTACAAGGGGGGTATGATGCTAAAAGAGAACATGACAAGGGAGGAACAGGTGTGGAGTCAATTACTTTGCCATGAATCAGGTGAAATATACATTTATCTTTGATCATTCTATAGCTTCTCCTTGTGTACATTATATTTCCTATACATTCCCTTTGTCATACCACTTTCATTTATTCCCCTATCAATTTATTGTCACATGTAACATGCACTATTGTTCAGTCACCAATTAATCATGGCATTTCAATCAGATTTACAGCTTCTTAGAGCATTGGTAGATTGGGCCCACACCATCCACCCAGCTGAAAATAGATAAATTATGAATGACCTTATTTTGCATAGGTATGACATGGTACATTTGTTCTTAAAACGGGCTATGAATTAAAATAAATAAATAAATGAATAAACAAATAAATAAAATAAAATAAAATAAAATAAAATAAAATAAAATTTATTCCCCAAATGCTTGAGGCGTAAATATGCAATGATGCTTGTGGGGAGTTTAATGAGTAAATTCTATTATCTTTAAAAAGATTTTGGAATTTGTCTCCCCATGGTGCATTTAAGATCTCTCAGTAACAATAATAATTTTTAAAGGCAAACTAATGGCATAAAAAGTGTAAAGAACAAGTTTTTTTGCAAAGTTTTCTTCTCTACTTTCATATTTGGATAACAGTGAGTCATTTCCAGTATTCTCCAAATTCAGGTAACAAACTGTCATATATTTACTCTATACCATGACAATTGACTTTGCTCTGTAACTTTGGAACAGGTCTGTATCAAGTAACAGAGTTGCCTTAATTACAGTGATATCACTTAGGCCCTGATCTTCCAATCACATTTGCCCAGATGGACTCCTGTATCCAAACCAAGCCCACATATGCCAAAGAGGCATCACACAATGAAGGCATTGGCTTATGGTAATCCAATTGCAAGATCAAGACCTTAATTTCCTTTAGTTTTGTCTCTTCCTAATGAGAGCTGTCAATTACTTATAGTAATTAGGTGGGCAATGGATGTTAATGGGTTCAGATTTTAAATATGCTACTTCAAAATTATATGAATAAATAATACAAATTTCTTTGCCTGTCTTTTACCATATGTCTTCCCTCAATATCCATATAATTTGTTTTACATCTGTTAAAAAAGGCATATAACATACAGGTACTGCATTTGACTCTGAATGGCTTTAAATGTGATATGCTAGCTTTTCAATAATTGTCACAAAAGAGATCTTTTAGCTAACAATGAAATTCTTGGATTTGGAAAGAAAATTACGTATTTGCTAGTAAAGATGCTCCATTCTGCACAAAACTTTCTACATTAAATTGCCCTTAATTTTTGCAGAAGAGGAAATGGGATTTTAATGTTTGTTTTGGTTGTAAGAGTATGATTCGCTACTACATTACTTATGTTTATGTTTGGTGTCATTTATTAACATCAGTATAAATCTGATGGGCTATCTATCCTTTCTTCATACAGCAGATATCATGCAAATAGTTGGTGTTAAAATGCAGATTTTAATCAATTTCTCTGAATTAAATGCGACCTTATGCAAATGACATATTATAGCATACCTCTTAGTATGCCAGGCACTGGATGTATCCTGTGAAGAAAATTAACTTAAGTTACACAGATATGCCTTCACACCTCAGAGTGCTCAGTTGCTGGATGAGGTCAATGTTAGACAATTACATGTTCTGATATTTAGTCTTCACAGAGAGCACTATTTAATAACTGCACAGATCTGTTCATTTTTCCAAGCAGAGGCAATAATTGGTAATTGTTGGCATTACGTACAAACAGTGTTCCTCCAAGAATAGCCCAGTGTGATTAGCTCTCAGTAGATTGGCTGTTCTTTTATGAAGTCTCTTGAGTGGCTTTTCATCTATACGCATTTACAGATAAAGCCACTGTAACCAAGCGCAGCTGATGAGTCATCTTGCTGAGTTCTGTACATCTGTTCCAAAACAGTTCATTGTTTTCTTGAAAAAAGAACAAACTTCTATTTTTAAGAAAGTCCGGATTCACAACATTGTTATTAAGAAAAGCTCAAGCAGACATCTTATAATCTTAGCCTGTGACAAGAAGAACACTCCTGCTTCAGTCTAACAGTAATACTTAGGCTAAAAATGCCTTTTGACATTGTTTTTTCTATCTGTTGAGTTTTCTCACTTTTACCTGAATGTAGAATTCAAACTGTGTTTTTGTCCTTAATCACATTTTAGTTCCAGGGATTAGGGATGATTCAAAAGTAATTGAAAGCAGAATGCAGCTGGAGTGCTCATCTAGTTCATGTATAATAAGGACTCTTACCACTTCTGCCCATTCCTGATCTTTTGAAATGCAGTATTTCAGCAGGCTATTTAGTTCACACATCTTCAAACAGACAGGGATATACACAGCTAAAAGGCCGAGTTTAACCTTTTTTAAAAAAATAGACAACTGTGTATCTCTGCAATATTGAAGAATCTCAAAGGATAAAAATGTATACTTGAGATAAATCATATACTTTGTCTTAAAATTATTAATTACAAAGGATAAATTTAGATCTATGGCTACTCTTTACTATTACATGATACTGTAAGTTGCAGCTCTGCTGGGTAGAACTTAAATGTTTCCAACCTGTTTAATATTGATTTAGCTATAATCAGAAGAGCTTTAATGCTTACAAATGAAATTATTTGTTTAAATATTTGTTTAACTCTTAGACACTAATGTCAACTTGATGATTGTTAACTCAGTAGTTGAATAGGATCAAAATTTGGCAACTGAGGATCTAAAAGCTCATCAGTTGTAGCAAAACTGGAGAATAATTGATTCTGCTTTTGATCTGGGAAATGGACTTCTTGACTTCACAAAGTTTCTTGTACTATGAAAATCACAGATACTCAAAACACGGAAATATAACACTTTTGCAAGTTGTAGGATTTTAATTTTCACAGTGAATGCATTATGAATTTATTGAGGTTTTTAGGATAGTAACTGAATCAAACTTGCTTGGTAAAATGACAGAAGTGAGCATACAGGCAGAAGTGTTTGTAGTTAACAGAATTCTTTAGAATTATAATTAAAAGCAACCAGAGCTGTAGATGCTTTCTAAAAGATCAAACCAGGTAAAAGGGAAATTATACTGATGGGATGAAGAAGTGTTCTGAAGAGTTGGATGGAGTAATATGTGAATCTCTAGAGGGGAGATGTTGTTTGCAACACAAAGCTATAGCTTAAGTAGAAAATAATATTTATTTTTTTTTCACCACAATACTGCAAGAATTAGGCAATTTCTTTTTTTGACAATGCCCCTTGGACTTTCAGCACTCTTTGACCGGATGCATTTAGATTACATGCTATTATTTCAAGAATCTGTAAGATTTCACAGGAAAATAAAACTAGTGACTACCACTTGGATTTTCACATTCAGTCCCTTTCTAGGCAGAGATGTCATAAAATCTCATAAACAGATCAATTGCCAGGTAAAAGCTGATCTTTTAAAACCGACTGTCCATACAGGGAAGCCATTGAGAATCTCAAATTCCTTACAACTGGAAAACAGCAAGCATAATTTTATTAATGGATTAATGTCCTTGTGTTGACATTGTCCTTTAGCTTAAATAGCTGTCTATCTTGATACAGTTAAATACTGAACCTTGCCCAGTACTTCCTTTAATAAGCTCAAGAGTTCAAGCTTCCACCCCCCCTTATTTGTTTAATCTTTCTTTGAATAGAATTAGTCTTACTTTCTCTCTCTATTCTAACATCAGAGCAAGCTACTCAAATTGGCATCTTTGCAAAACATCTTGCATAGCATTCAGTGTTTTCCCAGGTTCCTTGGATACTGGAAATGGTGTTCATGTTGCTGTTGTGGCAAATGAGAATGAAGGGTTATTTATTTCAGAAGGAATCTCCAGGCTTTTTTTTTGCATTATAAAACCTTAATCTATTAGGTACAACACCTTGGCCAGCTTGACATGCCCACAGCTTTGCACAGCTGAGGGAACTAGGCTGAAGATTCTGCAGTAAAGATCAGATGTTAGTAGTGTCCTTGTGTCAGCAAAGGAGTCTTGAACCTTGGAATTTGTTCTCTTCCTGGACTGTCTTTTGCCCTTCACAGTCTATATTTCTTAACCTTACACACTTAAAAGTTTTATTTCTAATCTGTCCAATCTTAGGCAAAAACCACATGTTGACATGTACAAAAAGTATTAAGACCAGTTGTCCACATATCCATTAATATTATAATTGTTTCTTAGGAAAACATGGTTTACGTGGTTATGGTGTGTGTGTGGCTACGTCTAACTGCATACACATATCACAGCTGTCTGTTCATATGTCCCCCATACCTACCGAATAACTTTTGAATTAGTTTCCTGATTCCAACCAAATTTGACTGAAGGAAAAAGATTACACAGATTATTAAGTTCCTGTAGGATTTTGTGAAAGTAGTTAGGAGAGTAAAATGTGGGTAGCAATTGTCTTCCATCTGTGGTAAAAAAAAAAAAAGCACTGTGAATCCAGCCTTTATGAGACACCAAAGACTCCATGATCAGGAGAAATACTTCACAAATGCTCAACTTTGGAAAACTTTCAAGAATAGGTTTTATCTTAGACTGTGATAGCCGTAAGAAATCTAGTTTCCTTTGTCTTGGAGCTCAGGGAGCCACCTTGAAAACTACATTAGAATTAAACAAAACTCTATGTCTAAAATATTTGACTAAATATTCTGCCCTCACATCATGTAGGTATGTCTCTCTCAAGTTCTTCTGAACTCTTGCTATTTGTTAGTCTGAGTAATCAATCACAATATATCTAATACTTATACAAAATCACAACTTTCAAATCTGGCTGCTTGCCTGTGCACCTGATGATTTCTCTGGAGAAACTGTATAAATTAAAGACAGAAAAGTAAAGGGTCTGGTGGAAGTAAAAGCATCTCAAATATACTTAAAATACTTATAGTTCAGAGGAAAAAATGTATGCTCTTACACTTGGGGTTTAGCTGAGGATTTATTTAAGGAGCCAGAAGAGAGCTGACAATACTGAAAAAGGAATTGTAAAAATAATTACAATTGTATAGTATGAAGAGAGAAGTAAAAATGAATAAAACCATCTGTCAAACTCATGAGTTTTTGTGCCTCTGGAGAATGCTGTGGCCATATCCCTTCTCCCAGGCTTGATCATTAGCAAACTTTCTACTTGTGAAAACAGTAAAAGGCTGTATAGTGGCTATGGTAAAGTTCAAGGTACAGACTGAGGGAAGACTTTCAGATCATCTGGAAAGCATACATGTTGCTCTCTGTGCTAGTAATTATTTTTTAAAACGTCTAAACTACCATGACTGAAAACTTTCTCCTGTCAGAGAATATCTGTATCTCTGACTTCTCTGACTATATTGTGTGCTTTTGTTAGAGAAAGAAAACAAAGTTCAAACAGACAGCTCTATCTATGAGATTTTAGTTGCACTGGTGTTAATTGGGCAGGGATTTGGGGTTTTGCTCACCGGTTGTAACTCTCTGTGTCTCGTGTTTTTGTGTTTCTTATTTTTTCTTATTAAACCTTCTTTTTTACTGGAAATCAGACAGTGGAGATGTTGGCCTTATAGCTGAGTCGTGTACAATGAACTGAGGACTGAACTTTTAATGCTTCATGATGAAACTCCTTCAAAAATGTTATAGAGGAATATTTATATCTATATTTATATTACATGTACACATCCTATAGAAGTCTTCCTCTGCAAACATACCTATTCTGCAATACCTCTTTCTCTTGCTTCTCTACATTCCCTATCCCAGGTATATATTTGGTCAGTTCTTAAGCTCTTCAGTGACTGCAGAATCATTGTGGAATCAGAAGATGAAAAACAAGAAACAGAATGGACACTTTTCACACCAGACTGTTTATTTATTTGAGAGAAATTGTCCTTTTAGTACCTTCCCGGGAATGCTTCTTGGTCCCAAAATAAGACTGTAACAGAATGTTTTCTTATTTATTTTTAGTGTTGAGGCTGGATCACTCTGCTATGGTGCTGGTGCAAGACCTTCAATAGGAATCATTCTCCCAGCTGCAGAAATTAAGCAGGGAGAAAAGTTCACTCTTTTTTATCATAGAATCATAGAAAGTCTAGGGATGGATGTGACCTCCGAAGGTCATCTAGTCCAGCCCCTCTGCAATGACCAGGGATACCCTTAACTAGAGCAGGCTGCTTGTCCTTGTTTAAAAAAGAGATACCTATGCCTATAAAAGCATGAACCAGTATAAAAATAGCAGGGCTAGGAAACAAAAGAGAGTTGATTCCTACGTTCAATAAGACATGGTGGTCTAGTGGTTAGGGTTCAGTGCTCTCACTGCCACAGCCTGGGTTTGATTCCCAGTCAGGGAAGGTTCTTTGTGACTTGGTCTAGGTGATCCTGCTCTGGCAGGGGGGTTGGACTACATGATCTTCTAGGTCCCTTCCAGACCCTAACATTCTGTGAATGGGTGAACCACTGTGTGACGCATGTTTATTTATTTAATGGCCTATCTCTTTTTTGTGATTAGCTTCTGTTCTTCACATTTATCCAGAATAATATTTTGCTTTATGAATTAAATCACCAGATGTCAGTTTAAGATGACAGAAAATTGACTTTTTAATAGACATTTTCTTTTCCATTACACTTTTGAAGAATTTGTCTTCAAAACTGATCCTTAACTCTCATACTGAGGTCAACACTATTTTGTCCTGTGTCTGGGATTCTGATAACAAAAGCATTTGTTGTTTGCTTGAACACAAAGATACAACTCTTCTACTGTCCCTAATGGTATGGTGGTATGTATTTTTGTGATGTTTTTATTTGATTGTGATGGAGCTATGTGCCTTCTCACAGCATATACCACACACGGAGCATGATATTGGATGCCAGTGTGATACCCAGACTCAGTAACTTGACTATGCTTCTGCTGCTGTTTCAATACCATTTTAGCCCAATCAGTATCAATTAAGTATAAACTGTGAAAACTTCACTTGCTAAAATGGCACCTGCTATCAACAATAGATTTATGCTCTAAACTCAACATTTATAAATACTCTTGAGTATATTAGATGTATATTACTGTTACAGTTTATTGGAAACAGTCTGGGCTGACACTGAGCTTTACAACTCTTCTTTCTAGTGAGGTGCTGCCAGGAAAGGTTGATGTTTTTGGGAAATAACAATGTTGGGATTTGTTCAGATTCCAACTGGAGAAGGTATGTTTGCATGCAGGATTCATTCCAGAGAGGTCTGTACAAACAGCAGTCTTGTTTGGAAATCTGTCAATGTGCAGGCATTTATAGCAGTTCCTTGTTTCCTTTACAGACCATGACTGGAGTGAAATGGAGTAAGTAAGACATCATTTCAGTTTGACTTAGAGCACTATTGTCAGGGTCAGCACTATTGAAAGGGCATCTTCAATTATGGGAATGAAATGGATCATCTTAACTTCTTGGGTGTGAAAACCATAGTAACAATCTGAGCTTTGAATAAAATAGTGGATATTCTACTCTTTTATAAATCAAGACTTCTGAACTATCAGATACCCTTGACCTGTTGTCTGGCTGGCGGTTTGGCACTGTGGAGAAAAATATTTGTCGTATCACTGGAAGGTTGATGCAGATTGTTAAGTGAATCTCAACTGTTTCTTCTAAAACAAATCACTTCACAAGGCACAGTCTTCTTCTAGCATTTAAAATGTAATCAGGAAAAATATTATGTTTCTGAGACTGCTTGTCAAACATGCCGTGAGAGTTTTTTTATCATTGAAAGTGCACAGATTTTATGCTTATATAACTCAGTATATTTAAGTATCTAAATGACCTGGAATACTGTGCCTCATTTTATTAAGAAACTTAAACTTTATATTGTCCAAGTTGCTCCAAGATTAAAAGATTTCAGCTGCTTTAGAATTTCACAGGTATTTTAACTATGGTTTATTTTAACTTTCTTTGGCAATTCATGTAAGGGTAAGAAATAATAAAAAAGAAAAAAGTTATTAGTCCTTACGGATGTCCCATTTTGTCACAGCTCAGGTCAGTTATAATGCTACATCCACTCATTTCTCTCCCAGTAGTGATTCCTGCCCCAAAATCCTGAGGTCTCCCTTGTTCCCTGTCCTGGCTCCCCTTCAACTTCTGTCCCAGGCCCTTCCTGTCAGTGTGATTTCCACATCATGTCTGTCCCACAAGCAGCTTTGCCATTCCTGGGGGGTATTTTTGATTCATTGAGGTAAGTGAAGGAAGCTCATGGTGGAAAAAAATGTGCAACCTGCCCATGGTGGCCACTCATCTTCCCTGGCAAGAGCATCAGATGCCAGTGAATGGGTGAGGTAAGAGATCTGCCTCTCTCTTAGAGAAACCTCTGAATCCCAGGATATGGGGCTTTTCTTCTGCTATGCCAAAGCTGCTCCTTTCTCCAGGAGACAAAATTTATATCCTATCAAACTCTTTTCGTATTACCCCATGGTTCCTAAAACATGGGATTTGACAGCCTTTTAAGTGAAGGATTTAGGTGTTTTGGAAAATGTGCTAATAGTTCTCAGCTGAAGTAAGGAGTTATTTGTCTTGGATATTTTCTTTTTTTTTTTTCTAAGGCTTTGGACATTATTTGAATACAGTCTTTTACTAGACTAACAATGTTATGCCCACAGATGTACAGTTCAATTTCACAACTTAAATCCTGTGAGCAAAGAGATGATACTAAGACTGAGGTGATGGGTTGGGTCATCCTAGAAGCCAATAGCAGGGCAGGACATGTCTACTCCTGACATGGGTATCCATATAGAGAACAGGTCAAAGGAGGTTCCAGTCCAGCCTTCACTGATGTGCTAGGCATTCGCATACTGCTTTCACAACAGTAAGAACTAGTGCTGCAGTTAAACAAACAAGATTTTCAAGACTTTTAAAAAAATTTTGAATGTGTGTAAACCCAGCAATAACATTAATGCTAATATTAAGATTTAAATAGTCAGCCTTGCAATGGTCAAACATGGATTAACAATAGTTAGCTCTGCAGGAACATTTTGATCTTTAGATCAAATGCTAATTTTTAGATCAAATGCTGATGTTTAGATCAAAATGAGATACTTCAGAATAAATCTGTTGTAACTTTTATTTTGATCCCAGGAAGATCTTGGAATGAATGGTAAGCTTATTTTTATTTTTGAGTACTGCAGAATAACTGGTTTTTTTCTATGGGTGATAATTGAAACAATTTTAGTAGTACTCTTAAAGGTAACAGAACTATAGTAATGTAAATATCTTAAAGAAAATAATGCTGATGTTCTTGTGAGTACATTACTTTCTACTTTAAAGGATATATTTAGTATTATATGATGTTCCTTAGCATTTAACAAGTACATGTTTTGATTCCATTTATTCTGGTTTATAGTTTAATATATGCATTTACACATACTTCTTTAAACACAGCAGGAGGGAAGCACTTCTCATTTTATCCATCTTAAATTTTTGCATTTATTTTCATCTCTTCCCACTGTGTTAAGATCCTTAGAAACATTAACATTTTTGATCCTGTAATATTAATGAATCACATCAGCATCATGTTGTAAATCACTATTTCTCTCCCACAACTCCACAGTACCTTGGCTTCCTACTATCTTATTAACTTAACTCACACCCCTAGAGTTGCATTGATTTTGTCAGTGGTGTTTTCAATATGCTACTGTTACTGAGGGGTTAAGCAGGTAGGATGAATGCACTAATAAAAATTGATAAGTAGTCAGGTTATCCTTCCTAATTTATTTCCATGGCAACAGACAGCACATGTGGCTTGTTGCTGAAGAACAGAATGCTAATAATCAAATGTGTCTTGCCCAAATGAATATATAACAACACAGCTTACTAATACAATGGTTTGACATTGTATACATTACTGAACAGCATCAAGCATTAATTCTGCATCTAAGTTACTTGATGTATACGCTCTGGAGAACAATAAAAATGAAAAAGCACGTTTGCTACATCAAACCTTTTCATTAACATACTTTAAATAGTATATACAGTGAAAGATCCAATTCTTCAACACTTATTTTGTTTATTTCAGTAGGCAGTTGGTATACTAGAAAATGCAATAATGCATAGTCATTGTGAGATGGCATAAGAATAACCAACATAGAACAGGAGTTCAATTAAGCCATAATCTCTGGGACAAAAAGGATCATTACTAGCAGTTAATGGTTGGTTTGTCAGTTAATGGCCCAAGACAAAGCTAAAAGCAGTTAAGCCTCTAAGAAACTGGTTGTGAATTATGGCAGTTTTGCTAGGGATTTCCCCCCTGTTATATAATACATATAATATCTTATCATAGAAATAATATAGTTTTAAAGACATTATCTGTTATACAGGATGTTATTGGAAATGTCAGGAAATAAAAATGTTTCAAGGAAATAAAAATGCATTTTCTACCAAAAAGGAAAAAAACAAATGCACTCTTCTGTATATATATCTAGTGTTTATATTCAATATAAAAGATATGCTATGGACATTACATGTACTATATTGTAGACTATATGTAATATATGAGGTTACTTGACAATTTTTTATGTTCTATATCATTGAAAGTCCATGGAGTATATATATTTTTATACACACACACATATATATAGACATATACACATAGACTCATGTGTATTTTATACATACATACATAGAACTTCATTCAGGCTTTTTCCCCAGTGTCCTCTGTACATACTTCAGTGAATTAATAAAGATAAAAACCTGAGAAAAATCTAAGTTGTCATATCAGTTAATCAGTGTTTTACAAACATAATTTGCCTGAAATTGTCAATATCATAATTAATTTCCTAACCTCAGATCTTGTACCACACTGTTTTGCATCATAATCTCAGAATTAATTTCATTATCAGTTATGCTTTCAATTAAAGGCCTTTAGGACTTGCTATAACCCAAATTTATAAGAACTGAAACAGTTGTTTTGGGTATTGTAACATGTCTATTTTTAAAACATTGTAACACTGAATTTGATATTTTACTCATGGAATGTTGGACTGCAAGTACAGTTTACTTTCAGAAAACAGAAGGGTTTTAATCAACCTCCTGGAGATTTAAAAGTGTCTTGATAAACTGAAAAGGTTGGTGAAAATTGTTATGATGTTATAGTAAAACAGCTTCACAATGAATGTGAGGTGAGGCAATTTCAGATAAGACAGGGAGACATAAACCTGTAAAGAAAATAAAGCAAACTATATTTACAGAATGAGTACCATATATTAATTCTGAACATTTTCATGAGTACAATTCAGTGTTTGATTATTTATTTAGATGCCAGTGTAGGTATGTTGCAAATTCTAGGAATGATGAATTTGGTCTAGATTGAATTCTGTTGTTGTACTCTTAAAATAATTTAGATATGAAAAAAAATATAAATATATATATAATATTTAATATTATA
>JANHGL010002790.1:63075-77960 GCA_024611195.1 Ceyx melanurus
GATGTGCCAAGAGTAAATGTTTCTCATAAGCTCCCAAATGACGGGAATTCAGATATGAAAAAATTCAAAAATATTTTTCATTTTTGAAAATTCTTCTTAAACATCTGTATATCTACATATGTGTGTATATCCATACATATGGATGCACACACAAACTCATAGCACTACCTAAGAAACAACAATGCAAAGATGTTAATTTTTGAAGAAATTCAAGTAATGATTAAGCAAACTTCATATATGCACATGTACTGTCTCAGCTTTGCCATCTTTTTCCAATTATTTATTCACAGGACTCCTAGCACCATACAGTGAAATAAAGAATCACTGAACTGCATAGTGTTTTTGTAGTTTAGACTAGTTTCTGAAAACAGGAAATACTTTGTCCTTCTTGTGACAAGCTCTCCAGCTGAGCTTTCAGTTTTAGTTTTATTATAGTTTTGTTTCTTTCTCATAAGGTGCTTGAGCCCCACCAGTGAGATCTGTTTCTCTGAGGAGGAGTTATTTGGATTGCAAAGTTGTGTAGAAAAGATTTCTCTTGCAAGTCTGCAAAATAAAATAAGTGAACTATGAGACAGTGAGGAAGAAAAAGGAAAGACTCATTTTTAAGCTACTGAATACCCTTCCAGATACTTGTAGTAAGGAAACAATTCAAATTTCCTCAAAGATACCAATCAGGTTCTATAGATCAAGTTCAACTTGATGTACCATGGAGTAGTTCTTCATTTTTTAGAAATATTTTGAGGTTAGGTCTCACCAAATTATAATTAAGATTATTTTTTCAGAAGAGCTTTATCTGTTCTAGTATCTCAAATCATCACTGAATAAAGCCTTGGTTTTAGTTATCTATAGGCTGAAAGGACAGAAAATATTTATTCTTAGTGATATCACTGAAGGATCTGAAAAATATGACCTATTGGAGCAGACCCTTCCTCAGTAGAGCATCCTAGGGAAGATCTTCATGCATCTTCCCAATGTTTTTGATATAGGAATTTTATAATGTGAAATCCACATGTTTAGATTACTTCACTCAAGGTTTACTGACAGTGAGACTTCCAAATCGTAAGAGTCAAGAGCTGCAATAATAAAATGCCTGTTAGCTACCTCAGAGTTGTCTGTGTCAACAGGACAGAGTCAGACTGAAATGTTTTATCAGCTGCTAGTAATCCTTATAAATCCCATTACTTTACCTGAAACTCTTTCCTCTAAAATACTAACAGAATATGTCCCTTTTCCAGAAAATGGATATTGGATAAAATAAATTAAGTGGACTGAACTGCACTAGTTCTTAAGTAAACTTTGAAGGCCAGTGCCACTTAATGCCACTTAAGTGGCTTTTGGCATTAGGAACTTTGAGTCACTGGTATTTTCTGTTTACAGTGTTACTTAGACATGAAGGGCTAAATCTATGAAGGATGTAGGCATTACAAAGATGAATGCCTGAAATGAGGTGGTTCTGCATGTTCTCCACAATGTCTAGGAAGAGTTCAACATTTAAAAGGAGCTAAGTAAAATCAATGAAATAAGGTGAGCACTGCTGAAAGTAGTCAGCAGGAAACATTGAGAAGAACTTGAAGAATAGTAAGAAGTCTTGTACAAGACTGCAAATGGAAAAGGGAGCCTCCATCTGTAAATGAGTGTGTGAAACCTCTCATGATAAGGAAAGTAACCCAAAGCAGTCTTTTTAAAAGTATTATTTTTTTTTATCTTTTTTCTTTTTTTTTTCTTTTTTCTTTTTTTTTTTTCTTATTACTTTTAATGTAAAACAACATACAAGAAAATCTAACCCACTTAGGAGTGTTGTAAGATGTTAAGACACCCAGCTTTAGTTCCCTCTTAATAATTGTCAAGCCTCGGGGGGTCAAACTAAGAAAAGTAAGATATTTTGCCATCCAGATGAGCACTCTAACCATTGAATTATTGACTAAAAGCAGACAGTTGTTTTCATATTCATCTTATTTTTCCCCTGTGTAAGCCTAAAATCCAACAACCAGTTCTGACTTTGCTGTAAAAAAATGGAAGTTGAAGAGATCTAGGTAACAACATCCCCAGAAACTTAGATTTCAAGAAACTTTATGGACTTAGACACCTAATACATGAGTTTGAGAGCTGAACTGTTTTCTAAATACAGCCCCAGGGCTTTATTATCCATACATAAAAGAAAAAGTCCTACAACCTGGCTTGATATATGTGGCACTCCACTCTTTAGTGTTCTAATTTTCCATGGGTAAAATGATAGCTATATTTTTTAATTTATTTTTTGGTCAAAATTAAAACACTAATTAGATGGGCTCTCATATTTAGAAGCATTGAGCAATTACAAAAAAGAGCTAAGTCACTGAGCAATGAGTGTACAGGACCTCTGAAAAATCACTCAGTGTTTGTAAAGTACTTCCATGTCTAAAGATGCCATATAAATGTTCAGTATTATTAGTGCTATGTGTACATTATGTTGCCTCAGATGATTCAGATCATGTGTAATCAGGATTTTTCAAATAATTCCCCTCTGTGTCTGGAGAGGAAAATAAATCAGAAAGACCTCTGTGCATCTGAAAGTATTTTGTTTTAGAGGTTGAGGGAAAGTAGAGTCAGAAATGAGGACCAGGGCAGGAGGGGTGTTGGGGGTGGGGGGGGATGCTGTTGTATTTGTCAGGAGATAGCAGCCTTAGGCAGTGAACTGTTCTTTCAAACAGCAATGAGAAATAGGAGTGGAAGGTGAGAGCCATATGTACAGAAAGCATTAAAATAGGGGCAAGAGAAAGAAACATGATTCTGTAAATAGGCAGGAATGGGTAAGAAATCTGAAGTTGAGGAAACTGAGTAGTGGAGATTGGGAGGGGGAATAGGGTCTTTTCATGAGGAACAGGAGAAACAAGCAATCAAAAATCATTACAGAACTGCCTGCTTGACCTTAATTTTGCCCTCTTGTGCATGCACATTACAAGTCTATCTTCCATTATGTAATCTCATGCTATTTTTTCCCCAGAATGGGATGTGTCCTGGGGACAACTCACAGCTGTGCGGTGGAGGGCACAGCTGCCAGGTGGCGTGGTGCTGAAGGAGATCCACCTTTCTTGGGGGTGGGGTTGAACTAAGAGCTGTTCTTCAGCTACCAAAGCCTTTCTTAACAGAAATAAAACAACACTTTTTGAATGTAACACTGACAGTTTCAGTGAAGGGAATTTCAAAAAATAACCTATATATTCTCTCTCAAAAGACACTTTTTGGGATGTAAAATCTCTGGGGTAAAAATCTTAGTCTTCTTAATAGACAAAAAACATTTTAATCCCAGGCCATTCTGAAATTCACAGGTTGGGGAAATTCAGGGATTAATACTGAGAACTGGGTTTCAGTACACTTTCAGTGCAACAATATGACACTCAATTTCACATATCAACAGGAGAGATAGACATGAATATTTCATAGCTATCCATACTGCATATATAATCTGCATATACTACACAAAGATATTACCAAATCTGCTTTAAAAACAGGTGGATAGGCAATGCTTCCAGGTGTACCTTGGATGAGCAGGAAGAAAAAGGCAATGTGACTTTTGACTTGTCATGTAGACATGCTTTGTATCAGCTGGTGATAACAGGAGCCCTAGCCTCCTTAGGTCTTCTGCTATGTCAGTCTCTGAAAGTAATGGATGACGAACTGTGAGGGGAAAAATGGTTGCAAAGAGGTTGGTAAGCAGAACAAAGAAAGCTGAAACAGATCTAACCAGACAAATAATTTCATATGAAATGTGTGGAAATAGCGTTAAAGAGCTATGGTTTCTGAACTGTCAACTCTTTACCCTGCTCTTCATTATTGCTTCAGTAATTGATGTCTGCTCTGAACAGACCAAGGTGTGCATAGTGCAGAAATGACTTATGAAGGTTCAGACATTATTTCAGTGACAACCCTCCTTCCCACATCCTGTACATCTCTGTCTCAGGCTGTTGCCAGAGAACCTAGCCCTTCTTATCTCTCAGCCCTTTTTTTTTTTCTTTCCTCAATTTTTCAGTAATCATCCTTATTTCCTTCTCTCAGTTCACCTGCCTTTCTCACTTACTCAGATCCTTATTTTTTTTAATTATAGTAGAGAACTTCCCACTTTATTCCCACTACCTAGAAGTGACAGGTACAGTGTTTCACTACCAGTAAAATTGAAAAATATCTTACAGTAGGAAGAGGATGTTACCTGTGACACCTATAACTTCAAAGTTGCATATCAATGATTCATGTAAGCATAATGATGAACATGATATAAGCATCTATAGTATATAGGAAGAAAGAAACAAACACACACAGCAGGGAAGTAAACAGTTAGGTTCTCCCAAAAGGTGAACTGATATTATTAACCCAAGATTTTTGAGAGGTTTTGACAGTCTTTTACAATATGTTTTTTAACTGGGAAAAAAAAAATTATCTAATTTTCCTTTTGAAGATGTAGTACTCTTAAGTCTAAGATGTAATTAACACATGTATTGCTTTTGTAGTAGGAATTGAACACTTCAAAACCAAAGCTGTGAGATGGGATGGGAGAGGGTGTGACTTAACAGGAAAATGAAAACAACTATGGTAAGTATTAAAGTTGGAGACAACGTTGTTAGAAAAGGAGAGAGAAAAAAAGGTGATAAAGTTGAAGAACAGCTGGCACCAGATGAAACTTGTTTCACAGGTTTTAACATTGGGAGATCAAGACTGGAAAATAGGAGAGAAAGTAAAATGAATGGTGGAGGGAATCCTAGACAACAGAAGGTCAGGGCTGAATGGTGTGCAGCATATGGGCTTATCTGCTGAGAGGAACACACAATTTGTTGTGGAACAACAAATTGGAGCTCTGGGAGCTCTGCCAAGTGCGGAAAGCCTCCAGAAAGCTCCAGTGGGAGCCCTAGGGAGATCACAGTCTTTGAGAGTAGGTCATCTAAGTACCTGTAATCCTTGTGGTTAAAGCCATGTATGTATTTCATCTTTTACCTTCACCTCCTACCTTTCTTTGATCAGAGTCCAAAATTTGACATCATAAGGTTACACCAGTCTTTCACACATGAGACAGAAATCAGAGAAACACTTGTTTGCTTGTCTTTAATGGATGGTACGTATTAATCTCAATTCTTAGCTTAAATTACTACTGTGTCAATTCTCTGATGCTGTGATGCTATACCTGCAGCTATGGTCTATCTTTGTAAGGGAAATCTCTGTTCAGTTATCAGCCTCTACTGAAAGAGTTCAGATTAATTTCAGCAGAGAAACAAGAGCACAGCTGGGTGATATTTTTTTAGCAGATGCTAAAAAGTGTAGAAGTAACTAATTGTGGTCTAAAGGTGTCCCCAGAATATACAGGATGCTGGGAAGTCCGACAATTTTGCTCCAATGGATTATATAGAAATTCTACATAATACTATCAGGTGAAAAGGCACAAGAAGACCATGGAATTTTGTGCATATAGTACTTGTACAGCCACTGGTCTAAAGCCTGTATATATAGCTATTCTACATCAGGTATTGCCCAAACTGAAGAAGTATGATAACATATATAATAAACTTAAATCACTGTTTTACATACGTATTTTTTTAAACAAGAAGAAATTACTGTTATGTTTGCATCTGAAAACAATGGCCTTATGATACAACATGACGAGACAGTAGACTTCAAAATAAATTAGAATGGGGAAAAATCTGAAGAGAAAAAGTAAACCGAAGAAGACTTGTTTTCACCTTCTGGTTTCATGAATTTTTAAATCTCTTATTATTGATAAGACTCTATAAATGAGAATGAAAAGAGGACCCATCCCACAGACTCATCTCTCCCTTTTACCTAAAATACTTTGAAAAATTTAAGTTAAAAAAAAAAGAAAAAGAAAAAAGTAAAACATTGGAAGAGAAGAAACAGCCTTGTGCAAAGGTGCACGCAGCTGCTCTGTTGTTTTTTCTTTGATTTTTCTGAGGGAGAGTTCATCTTCTGGAATGCAAGTAAATCTTCAAAAGGAGATTTTTCCTTTGGAATGCAAATTATTATAGTAATGCTTCACACACCAGTGAGGGAATATAGTAATAATACCATGCACCAATCCTGCTATTTCAAATTACAGCCATGAAATACTCATAGATTTAGTTTCATGACCATTTTTGAGGTGAATAAACATTGCAATTGGAGTTTTACTACCGGGGAAACCAAGGCAAAGATTACCCTCTATGATCTTAAGGTCATTGGAGAATGTGTTCAGCATCTGCAAATACCTACTCTTGGACAGATAGTGAACTGCTTACAGATGTTAACACTTGCATTTGTGTCATCAGTAACTGAAGGAACTATATGTATGGATACGTTTATGTCAGCATAAGATGATCAAATGTGCTAACATTGTTACCCATTCACATTGCTGACCACTGCATCTGCTTGTGTGGGCTGGCTGACATTGATCTTCTCTGTGGTCAGAAGCACTCTTTTGGAACAGAGCCTTAGTATGCTTTTAGCACATCTAGAGCTTGTATTTTGGAGTTAGGAATAGTCTCCTTTGCCTACCTGAAAGTATCCTGAGGTCAGCTTTTCCTGAACACAATGTTTTGTGGGAGTTTTTGTCTTGGCTCCACACATCCCAACAATATAAGTGGGAAGAATAGGGATCCCATGCTCAGATATGAGCTTGAGCTCACTGTTTATCAGTGAAAAAAGTCTTATAGAATTGGAAACAAGTATTAAATCTCCACATCTCCTAACTCCCAGTAGTCTGCCTTTGTTACATAAATTTATGCCTTTCTTTGTGCTGAACTTTTGGAGGGACTGGAGACCATCCCTCTGGGGACACGTCTTTGTGAGTTTTATTTGTCTATGCCAAGGTTTGAGTCACTGCTGCCAATGGTAAATATCTCTGTTTTGAAGTGAGGAGATACAGAAATGTATCTATAGAAGAACTACTTCATACACCATGTTTGTGCCTGTAGTTTAAATAAGGGAGTGTTCCAGTTTAGCCAGTGGTTTTCATAATTTCTTTTGTTTGTTTGTTTGGAGGGTTGTTGGTTTTTTTTGTTCAGTATGAAAGGAAACCAGTCTTTGTGGGAGAATTTTGTTGCTTAGTAGAAGTGCCAATCTTCTGGCACTTAAATCTTCTCATTTACAAATAAAAATGAACTGTTGGATCTTTTTCAAGCTAGAAACCTTTTTGATCTTAGAAACAGCAATGTAACAATATTGACTGTAAGCTTAGTCTATCAAATAACTTGTATGTTAAACCTGAAAAGAGGAGAAAAGTTAATATTTTATTGATCTGTTGTTCATTCTATTTTGAACTTAGTAGAATGTTACCAATCCTCTATGTAGAGATTGATTATTTAGTATGACAAGGAGCAAAAAATCTGGGGATGTCACAGTCAGGGCTGCTTAAACAAATAATAAAATACCCAGTGAGAAATTATGAGATTCTCTATTCATTTGAAAAAGCAAGGCATATTTACTTGAAAATGCATATGATTGTTTTGATACATTAATATAGTGTGAATGTGAACTTTTTAGAAAGGGAAGACCTAATGGCAACAGAGATATAATCTGGAAGCAGATAGCCCTTTCAGTCTAAAAGACACAGAAAAGTATACTAAACACTTTAATATATAAGTGCTATTTAAAGGGAGCCAATAGCCAAAGGTCATTATAAACATTTAGCAATATTTTTTTCCCTCTTGTTTCATCTATTCTGTCTTTAATTGTGCTGTTCTAAATAGCAGCCAAGTTAATGAGTTTTCAGGGCTAACCCTCAGTTTCATAATGTTCTTAGATGAGGAGAAATATTGATTTCCTTATTTATTGTCTGATTTTATTAAAAAGTAGAGTAAGTCAATATAGAATAGATCTGTAGAATACACTGCTACAAGATGCCACAAGGCTCAGTGGGATTCGGAGAGTGATTATCCATTTAAATAGATAATGAGGACTACCCTAGTTTCAGTAGCTCATTAGAACTTTCTTTTCCTTAAAGGATGAATTGTGACCCCTAAGCTTCAGAGTGGAGACCTGGTTTGCATTGTGAAGAGATTTTTTTCTATGGGGAGAATAATTCTTCTCTTGATTTCTCACTTTTTTGTTTGAAAGAGAATGGATTAAATACTGAATTTGACATGAAATCAGTGAGCATGGTGTTGTCCCTGCATGTTGTCCCTGGTGATTTTTATCACTATAGACACAGGTGAGTTACATTATTCTAGGGAATGGTACCGTGAAGAACTGTACCTGACTACCTAGAGCAAACAAGCTCCTTGAGGTCATATGCTGATGAAGAATTAATGGTTATGAACCTATTGCTAAATTAAACAAATTCCAGTCATTGAAAATCAATATTTTCCCAAGCTGCCATCTGCAGGTGTTTAACTGCAAACCACTGATGCACTAACTCTCTTATGCATGAGATGCTGAAACACTGCTGGGAATTAATTGATGAATTAATTAGAATAAAAAAAAAATTAGCAAATAGAATGAGGTCCTAGAAACCTGTCTATATGTGTGAATATTTTCACTACAGGAGTCTCCCTTTACCCTGCTGGGTTTATGGTGTCAATCTATAATCCTAGAGTAAGAAAGTTCAGAGAGGGCGGTCCTCTGAAATAGCTGCCAGCACTTTACATAAACATAGAAGACTGACATAACCTAATCCTTTGCTTGTATTCCATGATTCACTTTCAGGCATACTGAATTATGTTAATAGTCACACAAAGGAAGTAGATTGTTCTATAAGGCATAAATATCTATAAATTCTGTTGTAATTTCCCTTGCAGGTTGTTTACATTACTTTGTAGAAGATAGAAGTAAAAACGCATATATCATGTTTATAGTTACTTCTCAGAACCATAGCATTACAACTGTAGGTGTGTACATGCTGATTATGTCTTTTTCAGGCTAGATAAAGAACTGTAGTATGATGTTTATAAATGTCTATTGCAGCTAAATTCGATCTATTTCTTTATCAAGTCAGACATTCAGACTATCAGCTATTTTAAGAGTTTGTGGAGTAAACGGCTTCTTTTCTCCATTTGCTAATATTCATGTGGTTCATCTCTTTCACTCCCTTTTCCAGTATCTGCTTGTCACATTCACTTACTAGTTCCTGGGCTACATTTTTGATGGATGTCTTCAGGATTCAGTACAGCCTTCAATGTTGTGCTCTGCTCTGCCTCTTTCAGGATGTGCTTCATCTCCTATAAACATAGAACAGTCTGGTGAGGTAAAGTTAGGACTAAGAATCTGCTTGCAGTAAGTGGAAAAGGTTCTCAGTGCCCCAATAACTGAAATGCCCCAAGCTTCTAATATCTGCATAAATAACAGAAAACCAGGCTTTGGAGGTACTTTAAATTCTGCTTGTAACTAATGACTGAAAGATGCAGGTTAAGAGCATAAACTGAATAAAGAGGGACTACTACATCACTGTATCATTAAATGAATAATAATGCACCTCAGTGCAGCAGTGTCCAAGTAGGTTTTAGAAAGGCAGAAAAAGTGGAGGAATAGGGAAGAAGGAAACACGAGAACTATTTGGCAGAATGAAGAAAATTCCCAGTAATATTTCAAAAAAATTATCTGCCCTCATCTCTGAAAAGGCAAAACCTCCTAGCTGCCTTAGCTGCCATGTGGATTACAGAAAACTTCTCCTTGGAGAGCAGACTCTAGTTACCTCACATCCAAGCCAGAAAAGAGACAAAAGAGCTGATAGCTAGGAAGGGGGAAAAATAAAACCAACCCAGGGAATTATTTAGAGGTAAAGAATGCCCTCAAGCACATTGATCTTCCAGTCTTCTTTAGCTGTGTCAGCTTCACACTCCTGGAGCCCTCCATTGCTACAAGCCACTGCAGAGGGAATATGAAATGATCAGATATGTCAAGATCTGGTGTAAGATATGGACTTGGAAAAGGGACATGTTACTATCTTTCTAAAATGATTCAGAAAAATACTAGGTACCTAACTCTAAAATTAAAGCCTTCAATACTGTGTTTGACTCAGAGTCAGCTATTTGTAGTAATCAGTGAGTCTGATACATAGCTAACTATTGAGGCCTCCAGATATCTAGATTATATATAAACCATGCATGTACTTAAGTATACCAACCTCTGTGCCTGGAATACAACTGTGTAGTCTGCAGCTATTGCCTTTGGTTCAGCTCTAAATATTGTTTAGAAGGATCAGAGACATCTAACATCTAGTTTATGCATGGTCCCTCTTCATCAATGAGCAAAGAATTTGTGAATAAACATTAGGAAATCTAGGGCAACCTGGAAGAGAGAAAAGATCTGAACTTGTGCTGAACTGAACAGCACAGTGACACCTCTGCAGGACTGGATCATTTCTTCCTATAAACCATAGCCCAGTACAGGTTGATTGTTCCCCTGCTACATCAATTATTTTTTGTGTTCTTTGTGTGACTCTTCTGTGTTTGACTAATTCTTTACATCAGACTTTCAGTCTATGTAATGTAGATGTCATTTTTCATAGGAGCTCATTGACAAATAGTTGTCTTCCACTTGCCCAAAAAACTCCTTAGGCTATCTTGTTGCAGTACTTTTCCAAATTATTACAGCTTTCATACTGTAGTCATCTTGAAACTGGCAGTAAAAGTTAATAACTAATGTCTTTTGAGAAAGACCCATCTCCAGTTTAGATTTATAACTTGGTGTAGTTTGCTTAAGAAGGTAGTTGTCTCCCCTACTGTGCCTTTAAAATGTTCACACTAGAATCCTTTATAACACAATACCTTTTGTGTTGCTAGTATCATGATCAATGTAGCCGAAATTACTTTGCCTGAACTGTTTTCTGGTCTGGGCTATGCAGGCATTGCCCCATTAAACAACCTCTTCAATACATGCCAGTAACTATAAGAATGCACTTTTTGGCTTCCATCTGGTCTACCTTCAGAGGTTTTGAGTTTTCTCTGCCATAATGACTACACATGCATTGACTTAAATGAACCTCAAACACAGAATTGGAAATAACAATTTAAGAGTTATTCCTATAATTCATTTCATAGTCAAATCAATAACCACTTTTAATTTCTAATGAAAGTATTTCATTTCCAAACACACTACATAGATGAAATTTAACTGCTTATTATTATGTTCTTTCTCTTTATCCTTTGCCAGCCTTATTAAAAAGAGATACCATCAGCCCTTTCCCTTGACCCTTCATCTCATCAGTCATCTAAATCATGCTATATTTTCCTTTTTTTTTTTTTTTTAATCAAATGAGTGGAAAGATAGAAGTAAACTCAGAGAAAACTGTTTCAGTGAGACTGGGAGGTGGGATGTGATGTTACATGATCCCAAAACAAAGTGAAACCTGTGAAAATTCTAGTAATGCCATTACAACTGCTGAGTGTTATCTGAAAAGGAAACTCAGGAAAAGTAGACAGAATTTCAGATCAAATTAATTGCAATATTAATTCTGCTTCTCTAAATTTCCAATATAGTAACCTAGTTAATTTAATTTTGTCTGTAAAACAGATTTTTACAAAGTAATAAATGAGAAAAAACAGCCTGGCAAAATCTAAACCTGCCAGTTGTACCCTACAAAATTATTGAATAAAAAATTACAGTATAACGTTCTATATCCATTTTCTTACTGATTTCTAGATTAAATTTGTTCTACTTGTCAGTTGAAAAAAAAAAAAGTACTGTTATTCCCCTCTGCCCTAATAACCATCCCTGTGAGAACCCCTTAGATCTTGGAATTAAGCCAAGGATTTGTTTTGTTTTAGACTCCACATTCAACATTATTAATAATGCAAATGCTACTGGCTACATGAAGTGTCATGAGTCACTTGTACAGTCCCTCATATTTTTCTTATGTTCTTAGTAACATGTCTGTGAATATATATATTCTTGTGGTTATACCATTTAGGGAGGGTATAGTTGGAAGACTCTGGATTTATGAGAATGTAGCCAGGGATGCAGACAACTTTCTTCAGGTTTTGCAGAAAACATGATAAAAGGAAACAACCCTGACTGGTAGGTTCAGGGTTTGTTTATAAAGGAAAAAGAAATGGAAATCTATTTACCTTGAAATAGTAACTCATCAGAGACAAAAATAAAGAAACCTTGATCTCCTTTTTATCACCTGTATTTGTCAGGTAGAAATAGAGTTTGTATGAATAATAAGATATTATTACTTGGGATTAATACTTACTGTATATAGTATTTTTTATGCTGCAGAAAAAAACCTTTTAAAAAAAAAATATTTCTAGATGTTTGCTTAAAAGGTTTGTTTTTTTGTTTGTTTTTTAATCATCTACAGCCCACAAGTTAATTTAATATTATTTTCTGATTAAAAATGTTCAATCTTTTAACAGATTTTAAAAACATATGCTCAACCACATAAATTCCATTTCTTTGTGGCTGAGGTGAGCATTCTATAGGTTTGGTCCCTGGATGATCACTTAAAATACCTGAAGTTTTAGTCCTATGTTATGTGCACAAATTATGTTATTTCCCTTGGTTCTAACAAGATTTCTGCTGCAATTCAAGTTAAACAAATCTTAAATGTTGACAGAAGCAAACATTATTCAGTTAAATGTGGTAGATAAAATATGAGCGTCAAGTTTTGCTTTATTGTATTGATCATATATGTAAAATAATGTGTGAAAATATTTGTAAATATTAAATCCGTCACTCAAGGCAGTAATACTATTTTGTTTGCCACTAGTCTATAACTCCTCAAACTGCAAAATGTATGAAAAGCTTTTCTTAATTATTCAAAGCATTCCACTTAAGATTACTAAGCCAAGACATTGTCTTAGCTGCCTATATAGTCAATAGTTAAATGCAGATATTTCTTGGTTTGGATTTGCTCAAGTGCAGAAGATACTATCCAGTATCTCTGACTGTTTTCTGAATAAGACTCTTAATTCAAAAGACTGTTGACAGAACTGACATGAGTAGATCACATCAAGCACAATATGTCGTTCCTTATTTGGAACTGTACATACTGTTTTTCTTCCTCTGTGGATGTTTATTTGAAGGATGAATAGGTCACTCTTAGCAGGAGAGCTCATCACATGCGTGCCAGATACAGAAGACGGATGAGTCAGTTCCACACAGACTACAAATTATGCATGCAATATAAAACTATATTCATATTTGCATTTGACCTAAAGTTTCAAAAATAAGCTTAAGATAAATTATTCTGAAATTATTTTTTTTGTTGTTTTGTTGGTTTTTGTTTGTTTGTTTTTAGAAAGGAAGCGGTTTAAGCAACATAGCTGAAGAACAAAGAAGGTTTTGTTGTTAGGAAAAGAACACTTTGAGAATGAAATACTGTATGTCAGTCTGCATGAGCTCAAGCCTGTATTTAATACACACTTTGAAATGTGTTTATCTGATACATGATTGATTAATACTTCTGCAATGTCCAAATCTCATCCACTGTCCAGTCATTGCTTGTCATTGTAAAATATGGCTTGGCATAGTAAAAAACACCCTTTTGCTGTTGAATGCAGTACAAAAACTCTATCTTCCCAATGTTCATCTTGCATACAGTCCACTCCAATTTTTTTCTTTAATATTTTTTTAAATCTTTCTCTTGCTTGCTTGCTTGTTTGCTTATTTGCTTCCTTACTTTCTTGCTTTCTCTCTTTCTCTTTTTATCTTTTTATTTCTATCTTTCCTTTCTTTCCTTTTTCCTTTCCTTCTTGCCTTGCCTTGTCTTGTCTTGCCTTACCTTGTCCTGCCTTGCCTTACCTTGCCTTGCTTTCCCATTTTTTTTTTTTAACCCTTCATGATTTGGACACAGGGCTCTTACCACCAGCTTTTTTCAATGTATACAAATTAGCATGAGGTGGGAAAGTCACACAGCTCCTTACAGGAACTGCAGCAAAGTCTAAAAAAAGAAACTGCATTGAACAATAGGACAATGCTGAATACGACATTTATATTTGTATTCTCTTTTCACTGTCTTAAATGGGACCTACAGGACCTGTGATCCAAAATGTCTCTGCTGTTTTGCCATAATATAAGCACTATAAAATTTGCAACATGTATATAGATTTCAGAAGCATAACAGATGAATAAACAGCAAATAAACATTGAGGAAGAAGATGGGGCATATTTGCAGCAGGGTGATGGGAGCTCTAATGTGCATGTGTTAACCAATAAAAATGGAGTCACATGTGGTAACAATCTCAGAAGAAAGGCTAGTGATCTTTCAAATAGCCTCATGAAATAAAAATGTATGCTTGAATGTTGAGGGGCAGGGGTTGTGTCTAGGGAAGAAAAGGAAGAGGAGAAAGTATTAGTCAGACTACTAGATCAGCTAATTATACCCCCACTTATCCCAAACAAATGTAGTTGGGAATGGGAACATGGGTTCCCTGAATGACCTACATTAACAGCAGATTTCTGTATTCCTCCTGGGCAGTAAGCACTTGAATAACTGCTGAAGTCCAGACAGTGCTGTGACTTATTAGGTTGACAGATGTGATGGCAGATGCCCCTAACAAACTAGCAGTGACCATAACCTCACGTAGGCATACAAAGATCCTTTCTAATGATCCATTCTTTAGCATGGGTCAGAATGTTTCATCAGCATGTCATGTAGGTGTTGTAGGGAGGATGGTCTGACCTGATGTTAAGTGCAGCTTGGAGATGCTAGCACCTTCAGGAGTGAATCACAGAATCACAGAATTTTAGGGATTGGAAGGGACATTGAAAGATCATCTAATTCAACTCCCCTGCCACAGCAGGATCACCTAGACTAAGTCACCCAGGAATGCGTCCAGGCAGGTTTTGAATGTCTCTAAAGAAGGAGACTCCACAACCTCCCTGGGGAGCCTGTTACAGAGCTCTGTCACTCTCACTGTGAAAAAGTTTTTCCTTGTGTTTACCCTAAACCTCTTGTGCTCCAACTTACTCCTGTTGCCTCTTGTCCT
>JANHGL010002790.1:78060-121315 GCA_024611195.1 Ceyx melanurus
ATGCTCCACTCCCTTCAGCATCTTGGTGGCCCTGTGCTGGACTCTCTCCAGTAATTCTCTGTCTTTCCTGAACTGGGTTGCCCAAAACTGGACACAGTAATCCAGGTGGGGTCTCACCAATGCAGAGTAGAGGGGGAGAAGATACTCCCTTGACCTGCTAGCCACACTTCTCCTAATGCATCTCAGGATGCCATTGGCCTTCCTGGCTGGAAGGGCACATTTTTGGCTCATGGTTATCCTCCTGTCCACCAGGACCCTCAGGTCTCTTTCTTCAGAGCTTCTCTCAAATAGATTAGTCCCCAGCCTGTACTGATACATGGGGTTGTTCCTCCCCAGATGTAGCACCTTACACTTGCTCTTGTTAATTTAATTTCATTAAATTTCTCCCTGCCCATCTTTCCAGCCTGTCCAGGTCTCTCTGGATGGCAGCATAGCCTGCTGCTGTGTCAGTCACTCCTCCCAGTTTGGTGTCATCAGCAAACTTGCTGATGGTGCTCTCTATCCCCTCATCCAGGTCATTGATGAATATATTGAATAATATTGGACCCAGCACTGACCCTTGGGGGAGTTTTAGCGAGTTTGCAATGCTCAAGAACCTCCTGACTGGTACCAGCCCTGAGGTATCAGTGGGGGTGGCACAACACTTCTCAACTGTCTCCAGCCTCCAAAGGACAAGCTTTCCTCCCCTCTCTCCTCATAGCTAGTTTAACGCTTTATCAATGAGCCCAGACAATTCATATGACTGAATCCTTCTTTTCATTTGAGAGAGATCTACTCCGTCTGATTGCCAGCAGACCAGGTGTCATATAAACCTCGCCTTGGTCCAAAAAAACCAAAATCACAATGGTAGCACCAGTCTCTCAGCCATGTATTAATGACATGTATTTTCCACCCCTTGTCTGTATTTTCCCCAACTACTTGAGGGATTGATGAAAAAACTATCTGTGCTCCTGAACCTTTAACCAATCTCCCTAGCACCCTGAAATCCTTTCTGATAGTATTTAGGCTACTCTCAGAAATCTCATCATAACCCATCTGAAAAACTATTAAAGGATAATAATCAGAGGGGTGCAAAAGATCAGGCAGCTTCTTTTTAATGTCCTTAACCTGAGGCCCAGGGAGGCAGCAGACTTCCCTGTGTGCTGGGTCGGGTCTGCAGATTGGCCCCTCTGTTTCCTTCAATAAAGAGGCTCCCACTAGGAGAACCCTCCTTTTCTTCCTCATCAAGGAAGTCCTAATTTGTGGGGCTGAGGGACAGGCTATGGGCAAGTTGCCAGATAGGTCTTCATCAAAAGGGACATCAAATTCCAGGGGTCCATACCCCTTGAGTAAGGGCAATGATGGAAGGGGGGGGTGGAGGGAGAATTCGCCAACTCCCACAAGGTGTCACGTTTCTCCAAGCCTCCCCCTCCACCTCTCCCCCACCCTCCAACTGATTATAAGAAGACTGAATGTCTTCCAGAAGGTCCTCGTATCTATTTTTCAGAGGCACCTGAGGAATAGAAGCAGGCAAGGGGGGTGCTTTCCTTCTACCACGCCCATGAACTTGCCTCCACTCACCCCCTTTACTTGGGGTTCTGTTATTCCTTTGAGAGAGACAAGGAATATTTAGACCCATTATCATGGGTGTTTTTTGAGTTGCAAATAATGCCAATTCCACTTTTTAAATGTGTTAAGCCTGATTTTATAAAGCCTGTGTAATTTTGTTTAGAGCAGGATGAGGTCAGCAGCTATCAATTATAATTGTGGTACTCAGGGGGAAAAAAAATAATCCCTGACTTTTTTTTTTTTTTTTTTACAAGCAGCAGGTGACATAACCACCATTCCAGAAAACAATTTATAAACATGGAAAACACTCTTAGTGGAAACTATGGAAGACAGGATGTTGCTGAGAGAAGACAAGTAGAAAAAGGAATGGGTCTAGAATGATTACTTTTGAATTGGTGCTGCTATATGAGGAAGAAACACTTGCTGAATCCCATCTCCTGCTGCTATTTCTAAACAAATTGAAAAATTGAAGACTATGGTTTCGTGGAAGATTATATATGCCTTCTCCAGCAGGTAATTTTAGTTAAGTTGTGCAAACCAGAGTTTGGATTCCCTGTCTGCACTAAGGTCAGCAGCCTCTATAATGTACTCTGGTTTTGCTATTCCCTTCTTCTTCCTTCATTCACACTCACATATCTCTGCATACATAATTTAGTTATAAGTTGTGACCATCTCTTTGTTGCCAGACAGTGTCCCCAGAGAGTATTTATGACTATCTAGTTTGCTTTGGTGATCATATCACTTAAAAGGAAAACTGGAGAAAACACTGAGAATATTTATTTTCTGCCTTTACTTTCATACTTTTTTTCAAATGAATAACTTAAACTCTATTTTGTGTTCTAATTTTAAGCACAAATGAGCATGACAGTTTTTTAATGAAAATCTCAATTCCTGAATACCTGTTTCTGACACTTTCAAACAACATTCCGTAGAGAAGAAATAGACGTTAACATATATTAAAAGCTGTACATTCCAAATAGTAAGTGTGAAGACATTCTTATATAGATCTCTTTTCCACCACCATAAACAAGTTGCATGTAACTTTACAGTAAAATACTTCTACCTCCTGCTTGTTTTTTTGCCCGATTTACTGGTAAGATTTCAGAACAGGACTGGTCACTACAAATAAAACTTCATTTCCAATAACCTATCTCTGACCCCATTTGTTTCCAGAATGTTCACCAAAGAAAATAAATAATAAGACAAACTATTCTTGGTGATATATTAAGAACTTAAGTAAGCCTACAAGTGATTTCTATGCATATACAAAGTTTTCTATACTTTCAGCTCCCTATGGTGCCTGTCTCTATTTCTGCTAGTGGGTAGGGTAAGACTGTCTTCTTTTGTAGACCTTGAAATTGTATGAAAAGTAGTTCCTTTTTTTGTTTGGAAGAAAAATGGCAGCATCTGCTGAAATGGAATATCTGGTTGGATGTGTTTAGTAGCATTTAAAGTGAATAATCCACAGGACTGCTCAGTATCCATGCTCATAGGTCACTTTTGTAACATAGTCCCTAATTAACTGGAGGTTAAAGAACAGTTTAGCAGAGAGCTATGATTACTTTCCCAATGTTAGAATGATATTATTTGAAATAAATTTCTGTAACCTTCTTTTTACAGGACAGAAGGAGAACATGCTTCTCACTGCCCTTTTTTTTCTTACCCTGGGTTACAGTAGTTACAGTAGTGCTATGAGATACAAAGAAGAGTGAGATTTACATAGTTATAAAGGATGTCTATTACCAAAGCAGGAACAGTTTTTGCATTTGTGAGGAAGTTGCAGTTTGCATAGCTTACAATGGGGCTGCTAATTATATTATTTAAAGCTGTTGAAATGGTTAAAACAATCTTAGTGTAGTTTCAAGGGCATTTGGTTGCATATAGCTTTCCATGAACTGTCCAGGGTCTCTGTGAAGGTCTTCCCATTTCATATCTCTGTGCAAATATGGTGTGAAAAGCAGTTTAGTATGTCCATATAAGGAAATCTTATACAACAAGCATGGAGCTAGCTTTCCTTCATCTTTTTTTAAAACATGTCTAGTTCTTATACTGGGTTTTACTAATGAATTTTCAGCATCTTTGGAGTCTTCTTTGTTTCATAACGCAAAGATGACCTGTCTGTCCCATTGGACATCATTTATAACACTTCCAGGATGTTGACCTGGTAGAAACAAACGTAAATTGATAAGGATTCAATCTAATAATGCAAAAATTTTTGAGTAATTCTCTATCATTATTTTATGCCTAGACTCACCTTAATGTAAGAACAAAACTTAAATGATAAACTAGTTAACGGACCTGTGGTAAAAAAAGGCATTCAAAGTGTTTTATCTGACTGCTGTTTGCTCAATAGTCTGGTTTATTTTGTTAGGTTCATGACATCTAGTGAGTTAAAAGCAACCAAGCAAACAAATATTATTCCTTAAACTAATAGTGAACTCTCATACACTGCTGTTGGCTGAATTTTTCAATGTATAAAGTAATAGTTGTTATGAGATCAATGACCTTGGTAATACTTGGAATGCAGTCCCAATTTTTAAAGCTCTATATCAAGTTTTTCAATTTCTTAGGCTTCAGGACATCTAGAAACACCACCGTTTTATTTGAGGCCTCCTGAGGTGAATTTGCATTGAAATGCAGCATCATGGTGTGATGATGTGCATCAGAATGTGACTACATAATATAAAAATGCAATGTCATCACCTGATGAGACTCTGTGAGGCATATATACAAATGTTATGATGTAGAAGTGCAGAGCTACAGTTCTCCCCCTCTAAGATAAGATAAATCCAAAAAGTATCACTTATGTTTCATGCTGAGCACATTGCCTGAAGGATGATGCTGTGACAGTGACAGAGAATAGAGCAGAGAAAGGAGCAGAGGACAGGTGGCTGATGTATGTACAAATGTGTGTTGAAATGGCTTGCAATGATTGCTGGATGTTAACATGAAACAGACAAGATAACATTTTTTTTAAATGTTGAAACAATTACACCCCATTTTCAACAGGTACTTTATCCAAGTACATCTGGCTTGCTGTTGCTGCTGCTACTGATCTATACTTACGCTGCTACTGAGTTATGCTGCTAAAGTACAAAGCAGGTATTTGTAGGTATCATCAACCTAGAGCCTTCTTAGTATTATTGCTAGCCAGAGAGCAGCACTCAAGCTGCTTTAAAGCTAGTTCCGAAATAGTGAACATAATAGAATATTAATACTACTATACTTTGTAGCTATAAAGCATGTAGATTTGTTCATAATCCTAGTCATTTTGGAAAATAGGACTACAGCTAGTTTGTAAAATGCTTTTGTAAGATGTTACCTATGATCAGTATTTGTAATGCTTTTGTGTGAAGTGACCTGTAACATTTTTTTTGCAAATTAGATAAAATAATTCCAAGGGAAACTTTTGTATTAATGTTAATGTCTACTCTAAAATTGAAGAAAATAAAAATTGTGTGAAATAAGAAGATTTATATATTTTATAAATGCTACTATTGATACAATAAAATATTTAAATGGAATTGCCTTTTTGAATATATACTGATATATTTGAAAATCTGCAAAAATGAGTTCACAAATAAATTTACTTTCTGGTATTACAACTCTAGTCAACTTTGAGGGTATTTTCTTTCTTTCAGAGAAATCTTCCTATTCAGTCGAGTTTTCCCAAGGTCAACAGTTCTAATTAACATGCAGTTTTCATAGTTGGTTGATATAACTATGAATCATTGAAGCCTAAAAATGTGAAAGATCCTCCTTGGTTACTCTTGCCTTTTCATATATACTTCAAGGATATGTTCCTTCCTCCTGCTGGAAGAAAATAGGTATGAACAAGATCGTAAGGAAAGTGGTCATTGTCTTTTCTGTCACCTTTGTTCCTGCCAAACTATTGTATGTAACTTATTTTCCCACTTGAAATCAACATTCTGAACTAGCTTAATCTTCCAGCCAAACATGGAATATCAAACATTACCCAAGTTCACAAAGGAAATCACAGTTTTTACCCCAAAAAGCATGCAGTTAGTTAAGGAAGGATATCCTTCTGTATACATTAAATAGACCCTATAACTTGAAGAAAAAATCAATTGGAACGTCTGTACTTAATCACATTTTTTCCTGTATCAGGTGTGGCCATAAGGACTTGGGTTGTTTTGACCAGCTGTTTAACTCTCATATTCTGTCTTGTTCATTTGTTCACTTCTTGATCTTTTCATCTTTCTAGTGTTTTCCAGAGGGAAAAAAAAATATTTTAAGTGGGTTACAGTAAGTACTGTAGAGAATATAAATTTCTTTCTGATTGAGAATAGTGCGTCATATGTTCTCAGGTAAAGGAAAGGCATTTTCAATTTTCAGGAGAAATATTGGTCAAGAGTGTCTGCTGATTCATTCTGAGGAGGATGAGTCAGAAAAAGCTAAATTAGGTTTCTGTTCTGAATCATCCTCTATAGAAGACTATCTTATTCCACTGACTATAGATAGAGCCTAAAGAGATTAGCTATACTAGACTAAAATTGACTTTGTCGATACCCATTTCTTAACTGTCCTTTCTTAAAGTCCATTCTACTCTGAACCCCAAGAGATAATGGATGAGAATAGGTTATCTGACACTCTACATTTCTTGGTTGTTCTTGAAGAGGAAATAAAGGTAGAAATTATATAATCCTGATAGTATCCTTCTCCCATGATGTTGGTATAGTAATAAGTCCACTTTTTCAGTAGAAGCACTAACACTACTGTCTTGATATATTTGTATGGTTAGAAAAAAAACCCAAGTATAGATAAATCAGATTCCAAAAATGTGTATATGTTTTTCAACCCATGAAGAGTTCCTCAAAGTTGTAATTCTATTTGTTACTTCTCATGTTTATTTTCTAAATAATGACATAGCTCAATAACAAGACATCACAGAATCACAGAATGTCAGGGATTGGAAGGGACATTGAAAGATAATCTAATTCAATGACCCTACCAGAGCACAATCACCTAGATCAGGTCACACAGGAGAATGCATCCAAGTGGGTTTTGAATGGTGCCAGGGAAAGATACTTCACAACCTCCATGGGCATCCTGTTCCAGTGTTCTGTCTCCCTCACCATGAAAAGGTTTCTCCTTACATTTACATGGAACCTCCTGTGTTCCAGTTTGCACCCACTGACCTTTGTCCTATCACTGAACATCACTGAGAAGAGCCTGCCTCCATCCTCCTTACACTAGCCCTTACATATTTATAAGGGTGATGTTCCCCTTCTTTAATCATCTTCATGGCTCTGCACTGGACTCTTTTAAGCACTTCTCTGTCTTTCTTGAACTGAGGGGCCCAGAACTGGGCACAATATTCCATATATGGCCTCACAAGGGCAGAGTAGATGGTGAGGAGAATTTTGACCTACTAACCACACCCATTCTAATACACCCCAGGATGCTATTGGCTTTCTTGTCCACAAGGGCACATTGCTGGCTCATGGTCATCCTACTGTCTACCAGAAGCCCCAGATATTTTAAGTGGAGTTAAATAAACAGAGCTGTCCTTAAAATATGAATGCAGAGTTCTTCACAGATTGTGCAAACATTCCCTCTGACTCTGGTATTAACGCCTTGATATCAAGTCAATTATCTGGTTTTGTTCATTGTGTAGTCTGGATGCTGATAGATGGACAAAGCTGAGAGCATTGGAGGTGGACTACAGATGTCCATTAGTACACTTAACACATATTTCATTAAAAGTGTCCCTATAAAACTTAGTGTCCCTATATAACCCAGTTGTACACCAGTTTTTCATCCACTCCAACTTAATTTAGAACAGCTTAACATGTATGTATCTGTATATTTATAACATTATCTACACATTTACATGTATTTTTTCTAAACTAAAAGTGGTTAGTAAAACATCATAATTGACATATTTTAAAACTCTAAGTCAAGAACATGTCTTTATCTTTTGGGTACAATATAATATGCCGCATCTTTTCCAGGTAATATGTTTCTAGTTTTCTCAGCCTGACTTGGAGTTTTAGAGTTGTTGATAAAACCCTTTTATTTTTCAAGTTGTTTTGACTAGCTGTTTAACTCTCATATTCTGTCTTGTTCATTTGTTCACTTCTTGATCTTTCCATCTTTCTAGTAATATGTTTCTAGTTTAAATATATTTGGTAATATGATTCTAGTTTTCTCAGCCCAACTTGTAGTTCTAGAATTGATGGAAAAACCCCTTTTATTTTTCCTTTATGAGCTTTTAAGTAATATATTTTTATCCTAGTAGAAAATATATTTTTATCCTATGGGACCCAATTCCTTTAGTCTATTCTCAGAGACAGAAACAAAAGAACAAGGTAGATTTATATGAAGAAATAGACCTGACTCAATGGATTGTATTTTGAATTGTGTGTACCGGCTGTGTCACCCATCAGCTTCCCTTCTTGTCATTGACATTGCAGTTGTATCCAGCTTTGACAGCATCCGTGTATTACCAGGTTGTTGATGTGTGGCATAATTTTAATGACTGCTTTCAGTTTTCTTAATCTCATAGCTCTTGTCCTCAAGAGAGTTCAATTGCAAGTGAAAATACAGGGAAAAAAGATTTCTTGTGGTTTGTACAGAACACTTATTTGCAACCTGCCTTTCCAAGAGCATATTGAAAAGCAGAAAACAAGTAACAAATTCCACTAGAAAACATGAGGGACAGTTTAGAAGGCTGATCTGTGTCTGTTCCATTTAAGATTGGTAGTTGTAGAAGTTTGATTTTTGCCACTGACAATAGCTGTTAATTTTTATCTGGCCAATGCATTTGAACTTCACGATGATGGTGTATTACAAATGCAGCCCCAAAAATACCTGCATTAAGCATTATTCAATTTACAAAGTCAGACATTTAAAGGTTAGGAAGTAACAGGGGGCCCATGTATCATTAATTTTGTCCTCCTCTTTCTGGATGGTTTTAGTAACCCCCATTCAATTTGCAAGGAAATGAGACTTAATTGTTCATAGCATTGTTGCTCTGTTCATAACAGCAGGAGTTATCTCAAGTGAACTTCACCATGAAAGAACCTCAAATGTGTTACATTCTTATAAATTTTATTAAAATTGTCTGTTTTGTGAAATGAGGGAAACATGTAAATTCAACCTGAATTAGGTACTTGATATTCAAATTAATAAGAAGTCTGGTTTTACCTATAACTTTTTTTTTTTTTTTCTACAATAGTTTATTTGTCATTGCATGGAACAGATCTTCATTGGGGATGCATATGGATTTTTAGTTTGGTCTCCTCCTTCTGTCATTCACACCACAGCATTTATTGCATGGAGAAAGTATAGGTAAAGTTAATGGTCTTGCCTCAAGTGTCTTAACAATTAGGTAATTTATGAGCACAAAAATGAAAAGTGAATTTGGAATAACACAATAAGCACTAATATTGACTATGTTTTTTATATATTTGTTATTGTTCTTTGCCTCTAAAAACTGTTATTTCTTGCTTAAAATAAAGGATTAGTGTTAATAAGCTTTTGAAGTGGGTAATTCTTCTGAGAGAACAAGGTTCCCTGAGAGCAGATCTCAATGCTGACAAGATAAGAAATGCAGAGAAAGACTCTTACCTCTTATTATAGAAAACGTTGTCAGCAGTGTTCCTTACTGTGAAAGTGACACAACATGAAAATACATGAGTGCGGGGACTATGGTGGATTTTTCCCTCCCATTGTAAAGCCATAAAAAATGAGTGTCAAGAAATGTAGCCTATATAAACAGAAAATTTAATAGATTTAATTGTAACTGTAAATGTTCAGTGGTGGAACATTTAAATCCAAAAGTGAGTCTATAACTATTTCAGTTGCATTGACTGACTTTAATTAACATTGAGTTATACTGTAAATGTACAAAGCTATCAATGAAAATGAATGGCCTTTTTAAAGGTGAAATGCACTGCTCATAACCAAAGTAGTAGAAAAGAACTTCAGTGCTGTGAAAATTCAAGAAAAAATAAAAACTTACCTTTTTTTTTTTTAGGCTAATTCAAATATTTAGTATGTAAGCTTTCCTTTTTATTTTCTTTCCCGTAACAGATGAATGAATTTTTAAAGGATGTGTGCTGCTGAGTTTAATGTTTATATGCAAGGGCTGAAAGAAAGTCTTTTTAATTCAGAAATGCATTCAAACTACTTAATGCTTTCTTATCTATCTGCATTTAGACTCAGATTTGAAATACACGAAGTGAACTGTAAAATCTCACACTGAGTTTAATGGACAAGGACTCAGGACCTTATACTGTGGTCATTAGCAGAGTCTCTGATTCTGCAACTGACTCTGTGTGGGTGTCAATTGAAGTCAATGATGCTTCAAGACAGCATCTGAATCTGTCTGTGCAAAGTCAATCGCAGGACTTACGTCTTTGTAACTAAGCATTGTGTTTGCATCAAAAATGCATTGATCTACTGTATGAAGAACATAATAGAGACCTCTACTCTAAGGGTAGTATTTATCTTTTGCCATGGTTCATCATGGTTTTCCTAATTCATATGTATACTTGCTCTGGTTTTTAAGAATTTTTAAATAATATGTGAGTTACTACATTTTTTTTTTTTTTTTTTTTTTTAGGCTTTGAAGATGATATGCCTGTTTACTGCCTGCTTTCCTATTTTAAAAGAAAATGGTGATTATAACTATATATAATATATATACTATATATATATAATGGTGATTATTACTCTATAAGCAACGTGAATATAATAAAAATCTGTGTCAAAATCCCTGTTATACACAATGTTTTCAAAGGTAAATTGTCTGACTTTTGCCTAATGGGTTGAGGTAATTGAAATACAAAGGAACTTTGGGATTTTTCCTAGTTTTTCTCCCTTCTGAGTAAGAGGACAAGAAAACATTCAATCAAACTTTGTACCTTCATCTCTACAATGAAGAAATGTGTGGTTATTCAAAACTTTAAAAGACACTCAAGGTGCTACCACCAGGTTTATTTACACATCAGCACTGGACAATTACCTTTGGTGAACTCTTTTTTAGACTTAGGGTTTCAGACATAGTTGTCACACAGTTTTTTATATTTTCCCCTTCCCATTTTATATTTTTTAACCTAGAGGTCATTAGACACTTCCTCCTTTCCCTTTTTTTCCATCTGTAAATGCCGGGTTTTTTTGTTTGGTTGGTTTTTTTTCTTTGTACTTCTTGTGGTTCCTTATTGCTAATAATGCATATTTTACTTTTTATGACAGTTAAAAGGATATCTCAGCTTGTTAACTGGTAGAGAACAAAACCTCTGGATATTTACAGAGTCACATAATTAGATTTGTTTTGTTGTATAAGCACATCCTTTTTAAAAGTACATTACTAGACTGCACTGTTTCCCCTTTCTTTATCATTGATTGGATTGGCTATTTAGTGACAAATATCATGATTCTACTGATGTTTATGGAGCTGTAAAGAAGCAATTTTTTTTTATTATTGCCTTAGAAAAAGGCTTTATTTTAGTTTTACTCTCTGCACATTTTTCTTGGCAAACTGAACAAGGAAAAGAGAAAATAGTAGGAAATCATTAGTTCGTACTGACAGGTCAATGCAGTGAGATTCTTATGGACTCTAGACAAACTGTGTGTTCAAAGATAAAAAGTAACATAATTACTTTTTTGGTTTTTTATGGCCTAACTGTCCACAGATAATGTATTTTTGTAAGTAGGGTAATTTTTTTGCTGAATGGGTATGCAAGCGTTCTCAGAAATTACAGACGTAGAAATATTTAGGTAGTGGCATAAGGTTGTGTACAGGTTTTCAAAAAACTGGGAACCAACCCACCATTCTTCCTCTGAAGTGAGTATGGCTATCTATTTATTTAATCTCAGTTTTCATATTATTAAAGTATCTGCCAACAAGACACCTCTTTCCAGCAGGTGGAAAATTACTCTCTGAATAAAGCAACATCATGCTATGCCTCTCATGGAACCCTTTGACAGCAAGAAGAAATTGTAATATTGTTATTAAGAAGTGTTCCCACAATTCAGCAGTGGATTTACTGGTTTCCATTTAATTTTCTAAAACTGTGGACTTACTGAAAATTACATTTGAGTTGCCAAGAGGTGCCAAACATCAAAAGACATGCAACAGTGGTATTTAGGTGCAGATATTGTTTTTTATTTTTGGAAGAGTAGTCTTTGAGAAATTGTAGTGTTTATCAATGAAAATATGCATTTTGTTGTTTCCTTCCGTGGGGTTTGATGTAATGTTTCTTTTTTTAAAGTAAGCTTTACTAGAGATATCAATGCATTTGGATTTGTACCTTCATTTGTGAATGTCCTGCACATTTGCAGATGCTAATTTATTTTTTTTTTACCTATAATTTAATTGCATACTGTCCTAAGAAAAAACACTGCTGAAAAAAATCACTATTGGAAACAGTGATGTTGTAGCAATGTTCAATAAAATGAGCTCTTGGCAGTCATTCAGTTTGATGATTAAAGAATTTCTGCCTTTACAATAACAATGTTATAGTAGAAAATAGCATTAGGAAACTGACTACACTGATTGGTTTGCAATGAGTCATAGCTATGCAATTATGGCTCTGTAATTGCTCAGGTATGACATCATAAAGAAAACTGTCATGCATAATAATAATTTTTTTTTTTTTTTTAAATTATGATCAGTTACTTTAAAAAAGGACAGTGTAACGTGTTGCGTATCTTTTGCATCATTAGACATATCTATTGTCAGGTGACTTTTCCATCATAAACCTTTGTGGGTCATTTTGCTATAATCACTTTTACTAAAAGAAAAAAAAAATCAGTGAATGAGAGACCTCTGTGGTCTTTTTTGAGGACAGAATGTTTTCATGACTCTAGCTTTTATCTTCTTTCCATCAAAAGCCATGAAAACCTGAAGTATGTGGATAGCTCTAGCTGACTGCTTTTGCCATTGCTATGTAATCTCAGAGCTCAGAGCACCGGCATATTTAATATTTGATGACATCTTCCAACGTACTTCTGAATTCCTAAATTGGGCTTCTAATTGTCAAACTACTGTGCTCAAAATTCCTATCCTGTTATCTAAATTTGAAAGTGCCAAAGAACATTAGATGCTTTATTCTTCATGAGCTTTCAAATGCTTGTTCCCTGAATATATCCTATGACATTATGAAGAAAATAGTTTATTTTTTTTTCATGGATGAAAAAATTAAATATATTACAATAATATACATTATCTATATTAGAATAATATATTTTAAGAGACATCACTTTGTCTCAACTCCTTTGTCCATCTTCAATGAAGAATATCTGCCTGACCCACTACAGTCTCTTGCCTTCCAGTCTTCTTGTTTTAAGGAAATACTATTGAGTGACACTGCTGATGTGATGCATTTTATATGGACATAGACATAAGCATTAGAGTCATGTTGCTTGTTCTTGGTCTTCTTGTCTGTTTTTTGCAAGTTTTTCAGTGCTTATCTCCAGCATCCAAAATGATCCCTTTTGGCTTTGATCAAACAACACTAATTTCTTCACTTTTCCTGGATCTAAAAAAGTCTTAGATGTTGCTCTGGACTTTTTGTGATGAACAGGTACGCCATTAACAACAGTCAATGGATTTTGTTAAAGCTTCTTTGTTGTGAAAGGAAGAAGAAAGTTCTCCATGGACAGTATGCAAAGCAGGATCCAAGCCTTAGTCCCTGCCTTGTATCAAGAAGAGCATATGTGAAATTCTGGGACCAAAAAACATATACCTTTTCATGCAACATCTCTGTCAGGGATGTGTGAGAAGAGGCAATGATGGGAAGAAAGCATTATGTCATACTTGTGAAGTAGATTTCACAGGGCTATTGAACCTCAAGAGACCAAATCTCTCAGACCTATTTAACAGCCCAGGCTTCTGGCTCCTGGTATTTCTCCCTAGAAATTGTAGTTCTGATACTAAAACTTTTACCTCATATTTCATGGATCTGTCAAAAGGCTGCAGCCAGTTACCTGCTTATATACACTTAAAGAGGTATCCATATTCTCTTAGAACGTTGAGATTCCATGTATTTTCTGATTTGATCAGTATATCATCACAGACATGCTCCACTTTGTCAGTAAATGTTTCCTTTCTCCTTTCTGTGGTTAGTTACTCTGGACCATGAAAGTTCATCCCTGATCTACCTGGATGATATTTTTATCAAAGACCTCCAAATAACCTATCCCTTTTTTATGCTTTATTCTTGGTTCATTAACTTTTCACCTGGGGAATGTAGTAAACAGAGAAAAATCAATTCTGACTCAATCTAGCTCTCTAAACTTTCTTGAGTTCTTGTTCAACACTGAAACCATGACCCTGGAGACTCCTCTTTCATAGAGAATATATATTAACTTTGTCAGTCAGTCTGATTAAATCTCTCTCTCTCTTTCTCATGTCTTCTATGCTCCTTTTTTTAGCCCCTTTTTATGACAGCCCTTACTGAAATGAGATATAAGAGAACACCACCAGTTTTACCCTTAAGAGATAGCTGCAGGTGTTACTTGATTGATAGCTGCTCTATTTTCCTTCTGAATTTGCTTTTTACTCCCATCACCTTCTCTTTCTGCTCTGAAACTGGTGCTATGCCCAGGTAAGAAAAGTGAAACAGTGAGTAGGTTCCATTAAAAATTCACATTGTGCTCCTCTGCAGCAATAAAATCCTAAAGTATCCTGTATTCTGAAATATGAATTACTTGGGGCCATGAGTGCTATGGTTTCAAGGGAAACCTGAACAAGAAAATACGTAGGATAGGGTTCAAATACACTGCCTTGTAAAAACCTCTGAGCCAGATAATCTTCTATGCACCCTTTAGACATACCCCTAACATATAGATGCTAGTTACTTATTACGTAACAAAACTAATGGGAGTTCTATACTGATCTAAACAGTGTTGTTTTTTTACCTCCTGTAGAAATAGCCAAAGTTTGAGAACTCTTTCTGAACCCTCTGTATTCTAAGTTCAATTCATGGGAAGTAGACACTGAACTACACCTTAGGTTTTAGAAAATTCTCTGAAAATATGAACACTGGCAAGATGCAAAATGTCTTTGTCTATTTTAAGAAGAGTTGTGTGCTCCACATATTAATCCCAATTTCAGTACAATACTATGTTTTTGGATTTATTCTATAAACTGCTGTATTTATGTAAGACACCTGTGTCCCATCACCTCCACCCTTCCTTCCTCATTCATGTTTATTCTTAGTCTACAAATTTCTTAAAATGTAAAAATATGCCAAAATGGAAGACATAAAGTTGGAGAGCCACACCCTTCAATCTTATCTGATCACAATTACAGATTTAGAAGCATAATGAGAGACCAAATGGATATTGTATTTTCTCTGAATAGTTGGAAAGAACATTGGTAATGCACAGGAGAAAATCTTGGTCAATGAGTCATGCACCATTAATAAACCTGCATTAGAGGGCAAGGTCATGGTGATTTTACTGGATATTATACTTTTGCATTCCATAAGTCACTCCGTAACTACAGGTACACAGCAACTGCTAGAGAAGAAAAGGCTAAGTAGGTCCATCCAGTTGACCCTATCTTTACCAGAGGTCATGCCTTGGAAAAGGTAATAAAACCTATGTTATATACCTAATACTTCACAGAGATACATTTCTTCCTGATTCAAACTGATGAACATGAAACTATGTCTATGAACACACTTAACATTTTTTTTCTTATTGACAACATATAACCCAAACCTTTCTATGATTCTATGATGCTAATTATTAGAAAGCAAACACATTCATTAACAATAAAAGCACATCTGAAACATTACAGAGCTCATCTTAGAAAATCTAGTATAGAATTTTCACAACTTAAAGGCTGTTTTAGTAAACATCTAATGTCAAAGTCACCACTGGAGAGAGCAGGTGTAATTTTTTATTTGTTTATTCTGTGTCTTAATCATGATCTGAAGCCAGAGTTAGGAGTCATTGCATACAATATTGTGAAGAGGGGAAGACAAAATGCTGTGAATTAGAGCTGCTAAAACTGTTTTCACAATATAATACAAATTATTTTCCTGTTGGAGGATGGAAGTGTTAATATTGTTATGTGTTTTATATAAGTGATGTTTAGTAATGGAGGCATGATTGTTATGTATTAACTGTGATATGTCACTAGTTCTCAGTAAGTTATGTCACCGTTGCATTCATTAGTCTTGTGACCTAGCACTTCATTCCATTTTAGCTTAATTTTAATTGTTCCCTAAGTGGCCAAAATCTGTGATGATTCACAGAATCATCCATTACACCAAAAGTGAACAAAATAAAACTGTAAATCTGGGGACACTTTAAGATTGGTACTGTCTCCTGGAAGTAATAGCAGGTGTGTATTTTTTTGAAACATTTATTTCCGGAATCCTACTTTTTCTTCCACTTTCCTTTCTCTTCCATGAAAAACACAAGTAGGAGTACAGCTTAGGAGTACAGCTACTCCTAAGGAAACTGGCATTTGTTTATGCAGGACATTATGAGGTATTACACAAAATACATTTTTTCCCAGTGTTTTTTCCCTTTTTTTTTTCCCCTTTTATTAAGTTAGTTTCCCAAGGAAGGTCTTCACCCCTGAAAGTATTTGGGGAAAAAAAAGACTTATAGATTAAATGTTTGGAAGAAGAACCAATGAAACAATATGTATGCTCAAAACTGGAAAGACAGTGACAGCTGCAGTATTTATGTTGGTGAGTTTACCCTTCCCTTTCTATGATTATTCTACTTCCTGGAGTCTATCCATACTGTTTACTTAACATATTAAATAAAATATGGTGTTAATGGGTAGTCTGGTGAGAATAACATCAGAAAACAAGCAAATGTTTAATAGGGAGGTGTGACTGGGTATGGAATGAGTACAAGTGGATGTGTGTTAAAATTTCATTTCTAGCCTTATATGTAGATTTCAGATCTCAACATGAACTGTAAACCTGAAAAAAATTGAAGCAAAATTTTCATTTTATCTTTTAAGTGCTCAGTGAAATGGTAAGATAACCAGACCAGAAACACTACAATAACTGAAAAATTTGTTTTGATTCTTTTGATTTATAGCATGATGGATTATTTTATTAAACAATCTGATGTTGAGATGTGAAATAAAAGATGAAATAGTTTTCTACATTATTAAACTAAGTAATCTACTATTAACCTAGAACCTGGAAATGTGACAAAATACTCCTTTTTAATTTCAGAAGTCGTACCAGAAAGATGTATATACCACAGAAACAAATTTAACAACAGTAAAATTCTTCCTGTTAACAGGAACAGAGAACCTGTTCAGATTCAATGACAAAAATCCACCCTAAGATCTCAGAATGAAAGTTACTAGTAGTAGTATATATGAACTAGTGTTATTCTGATAATGCTGTAGCTGCCTTACATGTACAAAAGAAGTTTTCATTTCTTCATTGAAGATAAAAATATTCCACAAGCTGAACAGATAGACTCTGAATACAGTTGTACCTAAAAACATGATTTTTTTTCATTGTTCATGTTTACAACACTTTGATAGTTTTTTATATATAGTTGAAGTATTTTAGAGCTGGATTGTGGAGAAAGCTGTAATACAATCCTAGTAATACTAATAACGTTTTTAGAATGGAAAAATATTTAACAAATGTTAATGTTTTACAATAAAAATCTGAAACTAGATATTGGGAAAAGAGGTTGCAGACTGTCATGAGATTTAAAAGAGGCAAACCTTTGCAAAAATGAATTACAGAAATAGCAGAACATGAACTGTAACCCCTTTACACTTTTGTAAATAAGTAAGATCTTACGACAAGGAATCAGCCTGATGTTAAATTAGCACTCACCCACATTTGTCCTGGAGGAACTTATGCAAAAAAGTTCCCTAGTAACCCACATAAAATCCCACCTTTTGAAATCAGTACATCTTAGAAAGGACAAGAAAAGATTTCAACTGACTTCACAGTTTATATGAATTACACTGTAGAATTCAAACAACTAGCCATTGAGAAAATAAACACTGAAACACAAGCTGTGAAGTGTTAATGGAATACAACTACCTAACTTTACATTGTGGAAAACTTCATTTCTTCTTCAGTGACATCTGAATAAAGCCAAGAAAGAATTAGTTTGGGACTAAAAATACAAAGTTGCTAGTTTGTGATAACTCTTAAATGTGAGTTTGAGGCTAGATTGTCAGATGGAATACAGACAACCTGAAAATGTAAAAAATGAAAGCCCCTTATATCTGATGTTTACCCACTGAAGTTGTTCTCAAAGTCTTTAAATATATGACTACATCAAAAGATACTTCAATGTCTAATGACAGCTAGTTCTCATGACAGATTCAGATCTATCAGAAATTGTTGCAATCCATACTTTACTTTGAAACATAGGCTTTAACCAGGCCTGCCAGCATCTCCTGGCTCTCATATGCTGAGATGAGAGCATTTCCACCATGCTTTCATGTAGACTGCCAGCTCCAACCTTAGGAAGAAGCCCACTCTCAATGATCCCTGATCAGGCTCAGCTGGGGAACATGGGCAAAAGCCTTAGCTTAAAAGTAGCTCCCAAGAGAATGTAGGGTCAGGCAGCAAGTTCAGATTGGATGAACAACAGTTCTGTTTTAATTGCTTTTATTTCCTAATCAATACATCAACATTTATAGATTATTTTTTCTCAGTGCAAAAGGAAAGTTGGTGCTATTTTTTCCTGAGTTGCCGAGTGTTTGTTCATTAAATTGTTTGCTACTTTAAAGATGTGTAAGTAACAATGCAACATATTATTAGGCTGATGACAATAGACTAAAAAAACTCTTTTTTATTTCAAATAGGAAACATTTGTAATGTTATTGCCATTATCCAGTAATATGAAACAAGAAAGTCTATGCTTTCTTATAAGTACTTAGTTTTGTGAATAATGTGGAAGGAGCAATATAAGAGCTCTTCTGAAATTTAGGGCTATGCTACAGCACATATGTATATATAGCATATATATATATATAACATATATATGTAATATGAAACAATATAAAAATGTAAGTGCCACTGCTGGTTCCATGTCTGTAGAGCTGTGTTTCCACTTGTTTTTCACCGAAGGGACCCATCAGTTTATCTCAGAAATACCTCAGCAGCTGGCATGTGTGTGCATGGATGGGTAATGCATGCCAACTGTCCATTTTTACAATGCAAAGGAAAAGTCCATTTTAGGTGGATGCCAGAGAAAGTCTAGAGGGTTAATGCCAGCAGAAGTCCAAAATCTTGAGGTGCACTTTGAGATGCATAGTGCAATTCACATGTTCCTCAAATAGAGAGGTTCAGGCAGAAGTGTGATATGTTTCACTCATAGAAAACATCACATACACTCAAATTAAACCAAGATGGGTTTTAAAAAATAATTGTTAATGATAATCAATATACTAATTTCAGAATCTTTCTCGCCTTTCTGTTCACCCCAAGTTATAAATCAAGTGTATCTTAACCCCACTTTATTCTGCAGGTGGAATATTCTGCCTGCATTGCATACCCCATAAATCACTCTGTTAATCCCTATTTGCTAAAGTTACAGTAATTGAAGTAGAAAAAGTAATCTATTTCCCTCACTTCCTGAATGAACTATATGCTTAGTTTATGGTTCCAATCAGGTATTCCTTTTTTATTGTTGTAGACCTTTCCATTGTTTATGAATGATTAAAAAATGCTTTCCTAAATGAAGACTTAAACTGTAAACATAGACAACTTTACCAAATGGAATTTAATACATAGGGACTTGTGCCAAGAAAGAATGGGCTTCCCTTTTGACAGATTTTTTCAATGGTTGAATGGTTTTAAGCTGTAGGAAAAATAACTTCCACTTCTGAAATAAAAACTGGTTTCAAGACCCATTCTGACTATCTCAGCAAATTTAGTTTTGTAGAATGGGTTGGTACATGGCTGATTAGAAAAGTAAGGAGTTATCAGTTCGCTGTCTTGTATAAAACTTAACAATCTCATTTTATTTATTTATTTTTAAAACTCATGGTGGTCATTGCTTAAAGTGGAATACATGTAAATATTGAAGTGGACACATGGAAAAAACATCTTGTACAACCCACTTTCTAATGACCCCAGCTCTTTTCCCTTGAAAAAGAGGAAATATGTCTGAACTAAGGTTGCCAGCCTTTCCATACCCTTGATCCTGGCAGAGAAAAACTCTCAGTAATGGAAGCATCACTTTCTTCCACTGAAGGTGAAATGAATCCCATTTTAAAATGTTGTCCAGCAGAAATAAGCTGTGGCTGCTGCTGTTGCTGCTTTATTGATTAAGACACCTTTGAGTATGGCTGAGAGATCAGGGAAAATAATAGAAACATTATGGTGTAATCAATTTAGTTTGTTGCAAGTTGATAATAGAATTGTAACTTACAGCAGCATTTTGTTCTCACAAATCATAAATGATTCTTAAAGGAACAAACAGCCCATATATACTTTCATGATTTGAAATACTACTTTTAAATTCCTTGGTGCTTCATTTTAAGCATATTTATTCTACTGTTAGCTCTGAATGACTGCTAAATCTAACTATGTTGATTAGTTGCCCTTGATATATATACTCCATCCTGGGACTAACATATTTCCTGATACACCCTGTCAACTTTTATGGTTAGATTAACTTGGGATATGGATCTCCTGTTATTTTATCTCTACCTATCAGACTATTAATTAACCTCTCTGGTAAACTTTGTATTCTTCTCAGTCTTTGATGGATCTTAAGAGTTTATCAGAATTGCAGTTCATTAATATTGCAGACCCTTTGGTTAAGACTGTGTCCTCAGGGCTCCAAGATTTTTCTTGCACAGCATATGAAGGAAAAGAAGAACGCTGCTTTTCAAATGAGCAGGTAGTAAATCAATGTTCTTGTAAGGACAAGATGTTTATTCTTGCATGCTTACTCCTTAATTTCTTTATCTCTTTACTGCAACTATCGATACCTGTAACTTTGTTATGCTTTTCCATTTTTCTCCTACTGTTGTATTTTGTTTGAGTCTCCTGTAGAAAATGTTCTCAGAGTATTTTTTACTTTAATATAAGTTTGTTAACTGTTCATCAGAGTTTTGTTTCCTCTGCACAGGTGTTGAAAGCCTGAGCTGATGTGGTCTTTTGGACTGATGCTTGTTCCAGGCTGGATTTTAGGTATGTGCACTAAGAAAACTGAGGTGACAATTCAGACAAATTTTCCAGCAGAGATTAATGACCTTTGAAACACCAGCTTTGCCGTTGTAGTTTAATGGTTTGAAGTCAGCATGGGTATGATTGTCTAGCAAGCCTGTTCTGCCAGGTAATTTCTCACCCCATTTCTGTTTACATAGTGGTAGAATAGACATATATATAAGATGCTATTCTCTGAGAAGCAAGAGCACAGTGTCTACCAATTGGGAAAAATAAGTCACCTATTGCTAGTCATTTAAAAGAAGCCTGAATTTTTATTGATGTAAAAAAAAAAATTATGCTTTTTTCACTTTTTTACATATTTGTAACTTCTGTTCGCTTTTTCAGCTTCTAACAAGAAAACTCATGACAAAAACTCATATGTTGGAATTCTCTACTTCACTTGAAACAAGAACTACCTTTGAGTAGTAACAGTGACCTTCTGCCTGGGTTGAGCTTCATGACCAAATGAGTCCCAGTGTTTTTCAGTGGGGCTAATATTTCCACTGAGTCAAAGTCAGATGGTCCATTTCACCTCTGAGCACTGTTTCAAACCCAGTGTTTCCAGCTCATATACACTTTCTCTGGTCATACCTGTAGTTTTTTTTCAAGAAAAGTCCTTTTATTGTGCTACAGGCATGGCAGCAGAAGCTTTGTTGAAAGTTTGAAGTCTCTCCTTAATATGTGTATGTTTTAGCAGATGTCAAACTTTTGATTCACACTATTTAACAGATGAGTAGAGTTTCCAAGCCATCTACTGGTATGGAGTGATGTCAGTAGATGGTCAGGAATTTCAATAACCAAGAATATCTGCAATCGCAGCCCACTTAATAGTCTCTGTATTCTTGCGAGGAATGTAATGTTCCCAATTAAGTTTAACATTTATACACACTGTGTAATATGGCCTACTATTCACATCCAGAATTCTTTAGAAGTAATAAACCTGGATTGTGCATTAAAATGTGATACGACTCCCAGCTGTACACTGCCTATTTTTTTGGCACTTAGCACCACACATTATTTTCCACTGGTTCAGATGACAGGCAGAGCCCATCTGAGGCAAAATGAAACAATTTCCAACTGGTGGGCTTGATAGTGCAGGTGACATTAAATAATTAACAAGTTCTCTTTCAGAATCATGCCTTGTGCTTTAATTAATATTGCTTCTTAAAATAAGAAGTTGTTTACCATTGCTGCTTCTGCAAGCTGATTGCTGCTTGCAAAAAACATCTGAGACATGACTATGCCCAGGGGATTGCTTTCACTTTATTGTTTATAATAACTACAAACAAAGAGCTGCAAAAGCTCATCTCCACATGAGGCGTTCTGACAATCTGCCAGTTTAGTCACCAATAATAATGAGACTGGCACCAGCAATAAGCTCAGTGCTAATCTAATGAGGGCCTGTTTCAATTGCCCATTGATATTACAGCAGCTGTTAAACACCCAGTGTTTAGGACATAGAAACAAGAGGTATGCCTTCAGCCAGTTGAAGGGTAATTAACCCCTCAATGTGGATTTACTCCAACCCAGAAGCTGCATCATCTTATTTCTTAAATTTCTGTCCCTGCTATCAGATCCAGGCCAGCCCTGAAGGCAATGGGTGTAAATCAGATGAGATCCCTGGGCAATGAAAAAGGCTGGAGAAGAGGCTGAGCTGGAGCTGGAGTAAGTGCCTGTGCAGACCCGAAGGCGTGTGTGATTCACAGAGTTGCCTGTGCCAGGCCTGGGTGATGTCACTTCCGTCACTTAGTTCCTGCAGTGAATGCAATTATGAACAGATGGGCAAATGACATGATTCCACTGCTAATGAACTTCCCTACTGGGGAAGAGGACAGTGCATTACCCTTCTGTACTTCAGACTCATAATTATCATTGTTAGGGTTTGGTGTGATGATCTGTGTTTGGTTTGTTGGTTATTTTTTTGTTTGTTTGTTTTTGGTTTGTTCATTGGTTATTGTTTTTTTTTTCCAAGCATAATTATCACGTATCTTTGAATTTTAAATTCATTTGGAGATAGTTAATTAGTTTGTGCCTAGTCAGAAAAGTTCTAAGAAAGGAGCAGAACAAAAGTTTTTGCTTTTAAAATAGAAAATATTTATATGCACAGTTTAAGATGGCAAGAAATATGTTCTAGCCTGAGTTACTAAACACCATTTTATTCCTTCCTCAATTCCTACTATTCCCCTTTCCATCAAGTTTTATCAAAGCAACTTTTGCAGATAAACTCATAGTAATGTGGTTTACGCATTAATTTAGACATATCTGGAGAAACTACTAGAATGTGACCGATTTGGAAAAGATTAAATATAATTTCTATTAATCCAAAGCACAAACAAAATGAAACCCAGAAAAAGATTATACTCAGGTACTGAATTCTATATTTCACAGAACTAAACTGGTAAGAATTCATTCTGTGGCCACTTGAAATATGTATCTCAGCATCAAAATACACAAAAGGAGTGATGTTAAGCATCTAATTATAGATCTCATTTCTGCTGTCTCCAGAAAGAGTGTTGAAGGTGAAGATGGGACATCTTATGTTCTGAGAAAAAACAAGCAAACAAACAAAAAAACAAACAACAATTCCATCATCTTAGTTTTCACTTTTTCTTCATTTTTAAAAGACATGGTAATCTTTTGGGTCAGTAACTTGGTTAAAATTTACCTGTAGTCCAATATGTGATAATACTCTATTGCAAATTTGAAAAGAGTGTATTAACTTTAGAGATTCAGACAGCAGACTGTTGTTTCTCTGCATTGTTGCTTGTCAGGATTTATAGTTTATAATTGGATTTCTAAATTTCCCACTATTGGCATGACAGCACAAATATGTTTATCTCACCTCTATGTCATAATTTAATCTTATACTGTCATGAATCTGGAGACTTGGCCTAACTTTAATCACTTATATGAGGCATCTAAGAAAGTTGATCTCTTTAGATTATTCTCTCAGACAGAGCAAGAGGCACAGTCATTCTTTCACAAAGTATTTCAGAGCACTTGAGTTAGATATTTTGAAAATAAACACTATCAATCATAAGGAAGGAATAAAAAGGTCTGTTATGTCATAAAGGAGACTGTAAATTGACTATTTAATAATGAGAAGCAATTGGTGGAGTTAATGTCCTAATACTTTATACAACTGCAATGAATTTTAAAAGGCTTTAAAAAAAGGGTCAGGAGGGAGAAATAACCCTTAAGCTGTAGTTGCTAACATTGGACTCACTCTTGTGTAACCATTGAGTTTTGGTACTGTAACTTTCCAGGAGCACAAAGAAGCTTACATATTTAAAGTATCACAAATTGCTTATGGTTTCCACTGAAACATATGGCAACATTATGATCATTTTTGCAATTATTGCTGACTGCAGATTGTTCTTGAGGCTGTAGTCATAGTTCTCTATTTCCTTTAACTCCTATAACTCTACAGCTTCTAACTTGCCTTCTGCTGCTTGCATGCCAAAGATCTTTCAAAGACATATCTTTCTTCCATGACCCTAGAAGTTACAGTAAGATGTAATCTTTTTCTCTTGAATGATAAAATTAATTATTAGGAAGCTAAGCACACCTTAAAGATACTATTCCTGGAACAAAATATATCATTGCATATGTCTGGATCAATTGCACTTTTAGTATACTAAATAAGGAAATATGAAAATAATATGAAAATAAATATAAAAGTGCTGAAAGTGGCACAAACCTTTTTCCTTCTTGGAAGTAATACAGTGTAAAATGAAAAGTGGGTGGATTATTTTTTAATGAATCTAGGTGGAGACAGAATCATTGCCACTGTCCTCCAAAAATTATTTAAATGCTTTTTTGAAAGCATTAAAGGGATGTACAGGAAGCAGTCAGGTCTAATCTGCAGGATAGCAGTACAACTTAACTTCTCCCATTAGAATTAACAAGTTGAAGATAAAGCAGCACAAAGAGAAGATTTCCAGTATAGCAAGAGAATGATTAGCTATTGCTGAGAACAAACTCGAGGAGCAGTGGGATTATGGAGTACCTCTGCACTGGCCAGCAGGAGTTACATACAGTTAACTGCACTATTCAGCTGCAATGTCTCATCCCCATTTCCACATCCCCTGCCACAGCACACACTTTCAAATGCCCAGAGCAGGCGGTAGGGGAAGCTGTGAACCTCTTCACTAAGAATTTGGTCTCAGGTGCTGAAGAGCTGCTGAGATCATCAGGGTCTGGAGCCAGAAACCTTCGAAGGGGCAGTATTTTATTGCAAAGCCAGGCAGCTGGTCTTGCTCCTTGAGCATCATGTGGACTGTCCCATGCCAGGAGAATCCTATAGTTGGTCTATCCCAGGCTCAACATTCAGAGGAGCATGACTGATCTCTGTCATGATCTCTGTCCCAGCAAAAGAAAGATCTTGTCACTTGAGTTACAGTGTTTTCCCAGTTTAGTATTTAATGGGAAATTAGACCTAGAAGCCAGGCCTTCCAGACAAAGCATATAGTGAGCTGCACCTTGCAACTGTGAGAAGCAATTGCTCTTCCAACAGTCTGCTGTGCTTTGGAAGGCATGTCTTCCAAATTCACCATGGAAAATAGCATTGTGGAAAACATGGCAGAATTCTGAGATGCCTCATTAAAAAGTGAAGACTTTTTTTTTAAAATCCAGTTTGTTAGAAAAACTGAGGTTGGGGGCCGATTACTACTTGCAGCTCTTATGAAAGTGAACAAGTAACAGGTTAGCAGAGTCCAGATGTTTGTTTCTCCAAAGCTGGCAATGTACAGTTATTATTGGAAACAGGAATCTTTCATATAGTCGCATCACAATAATAAGCTGATCATTGTACAATTTTTCTTGATACCTGACTTCTTGTGAAGTGAAAATATTTTCCCCCCCCAGTAAATTGTTGTTACCTTGTTTTGTAGATGAAGTTTTTGTTTTGTTTTGGTTTAGTTTGGTTGGTTTGTTTGTTTGTTTGTTTTACCTGGGATTTTTTCTAATAAAATAGAGAAGGTATAACAATGTTACAAAATAATTTTACCATTCATGTGTCATAGTAAGAGGAAATCATTCAGTGTGTGTAAACAATAGACATTTTAATACCAGGAAAGTAGTTTAAGAGGTTTTTGAGGATGTAAAAAAGAGATAAACTCTTTCCAATTGAGTTTCACTGAAAAGATAAAAGATGTAATCCATTGAACTCCACCATATACCTTGAAGATATCTATTGAAAGATTTTTGTTGATGTTTCAAAGTTAACAGTTTCTGGTTTTCAGGAAACATACTCATCTGGGGCTAAAAATGATATGCTGTTCAGTTTTATTTTCGCTAAGTAAAAAGTATGTTCACTAAAATCAAGTCAATAAAAACAAATTCACTGAAATCTCATATGGGCCATGAAGGTCTGTTGTGACAACCATAGAAATTCCAGTAAAGATTTATCTTAGTATCTAACTTCAGAAATCTAAGTGTAAATTAAACTTTAGATAACAGAGTTTCAATTTAAGTGAGACAAACAGAGTATTTGGAAAGATAGATGAAAATACACAGAACAAATTTGTTTAGCTTAATGCATCAATAAATATTTAAACTCATATAGATTATGGAAAGAAGTTTGGGGAATGTACAAGAAATCTCATTAACATCTGTTTTGTTTGGTTTTTTTTTTTTTGTCTTAGAAGCTGGCTAAACAACCTTTTGTTTAGTCTGGATGTGATCTGATCACTGATACTGTACATAGGAACCATATGTACTGTATATAACATACTCAGAATCATATGTATTTATACAACACATACAGGAATAAAGCATTCCATTTAAATAAAATCAACAAAATAAATCTTGAGTTGATGTATAAGAAAGGCAAACACAAATGAAATTGGGGAAGAGGGTCCCTGAAGAAAAATAATGTAATCCTTTTGCATTAAATTAATTCATCTGTGCAATGGGTGATTTTATATCTGTCACATAATGTTGTGATGCTCCTTTTATTAATATTTGTAAAAAACTGTGACATTCTTTGACTGAAAGTATCTGGTATTATTTGTCAATCAACAATTAATATTTGTAAGGATTCAGTTTTCCCTTTCCTCTTTAAAATAGTGTCTTATTCATGATAGAAAAAAAACCACACAATGTCAGGAATTCACCTATTCACATAGCTTACCTGTCTGGGTGATGAAACAATTTGTCTTTTCCATGTCCAAGACAGAGGTTTGCCTTTTTTGTTTATTTTTTTTTGTTTGTTTTGTTTTGTTTTGTTATAGATACTTCAATCTCTCCATTAAATCTCAGTGACCATCTAGTCTCACCAGTAGAATCTTAATATCTGAATATTCATTGCTGTACAAAAGAGTTTTTTCCTCTTCCTTCCTCTTTCTCAACCTTCTAATCTAACCAGTCCTTATTTCTTCCATTTTCCTTTATAGATCATCTTCTAAGGACCTTTAATCATTCTGATTGCTCTCAATCGGATTCTCTCCAGTTGCTCATTATCTTACTTGATGTCTCCAAAACTGGAGGTGAAATTTTAGTAAAAGTTTTATTATACAAGCTAAGCCAATAATTTTGAATAATGTACACTCTTTCTTCCTATCTTCTTGCATATATAACCTTGGTGTTATTACTTGGGATGCCGTTATTGACTTGTATTCAGCTTGTAATTTAAGGCTCAGAGTCTTTTACAGGACTTCTATACAGCCAGTTACACGTGCTGTATTTGCAGCTGATTATTCATATCTAAGTGTAGTAACCTGCACCTGAACCACAATATTTCTTAATAAGAAAACATTGTGACACAGAAAATTTCAGATATGAGAAAAGATCAGATACCCTTTTTCTTCTGTAATTATATTTTTTCTGTTGGTTAATATACACTGGTTGCTTTCATTATTTTTTGCCTATGGAATCATTATTTCATATATTTATTAACTCCAAAAAGAGTTAGCTAAATAAAAATATTGAGCAGCAAGGTCATCATTCAAACATAGTTTATCTTGAGACTACTCAAGGAAGAAAGCATGGCCAAAATGAAGCATTACAGACAGAAGCACTGTGTACTCCTGTATCTGTATCCTACTTTAATGTACTCTTAAGTGAATAAATTACTCTTTATGAACTGTTTTCCACTTCTTTTGACTTTTCAAATCAGCTGGACTCAGTGTTGTACGCATTCAGATTGAAGTGCTACTTACCCTTCCTCAAACTGAAGTTACTTAACTGGAGTGTTTTAAAATTATAGCAATGAGCTAATTGTAAAGAAGAAAGATTTGTCACACAGCCTTTAGAACAACAGGTCTTGTACAATATATTTTACATTCCAATTGTATTTATTGTTAGTGGATAGTGGGAGACTAATAGTGGTAAAAAACAACAAATATATAGTGTTAAGAGAACATTTTAAACCATTTGGCCTCATCGTTTGTTATCTGGCCAAAAGCACAGACGATAATATTGTATAGCTATTTTTACATGGAAAATAAATTAAACCTACCATGTGAGCCATTGTTGTAACCAGAGCATTCAATGAAAGATGAAATGTAGTTGTATAATAAAATAATTAATTCAGACACTAATAAACAAGGAAAAAAACCCCTTACATCCTGAAGTAGATTACTAGCCATAGCAACATAAACAAACCTTCTTGATGCATTTATTTTCTAGTAATATAATGTAATAAACATCAGATTATTTAGCAAACAGTTAAACAGATGAGGATATAGATTACTTTGTATTTGGCTTATTTTTAGAATCACTTGGTGGTTGCTGTTGTTGATTTCTATTCCAAGTGGCACTCTTTACTGAAAAAAATGGCCCAAAATCCAATCGTCATGTGCATATACAGAGCAGACTTGCCACTACAGGTTTTTTCATAGAATCATAAAATCATTCAGGTTGGAAAAGGCCCTTGGGATCGAAGGTCTTGGGATTTTGTTCTGTTATATAATGCATTTGAATAAACTGGATTGAGGAAAAGAAACCTGATATAATGCTTTTGTTCTGAATAGAGCTGTCAATATACTGAAACAACTTCTATTTGGTCCTCATTTTTTATTTTTTTTTGAATGGCCATCTTCTACAGGAGCTCTGTCCTTAAATTTCACCCAGTGCTGGAGAGATGGAGCAGCAAGTTTGAGTGTGCTTGTTAGATGCATTAATATGTTTTATTAATTTAGAAAAATGGGATTTAATTTTGTTAAAATTGTTTCCCAGTGAATTGAAAGAATCTATGTTGATTCAGAAGCAACTAAAGGAACTTTAGTTTTTGAGGGGAGATTATATTTTCTAGAGAAACCACGAAAGATTACTATATTGCCTTTGTCTAGTCCACAGAAGAATGGGTTTATCACTACACTAGAAAGAATTCTGGAGATAAGATATAGGCTGGAATGTTATGGAAATGAACGTCTTAGAAAATTCACTCAGAACAGTAAGCATTCAAGATCCTGACAAATATGTCTCCCCTTTTCTTTGTAAACCACATACATTGGACTAATTATGTAAAACAAGCTGTCCCTTTAATATACACATAAAGTCTTAATCCATAACCTTGTTTTTGTTATCTTACCCTTCTAATACAAAGGGAAACAATTATCAGATGAAGCTGGTGTGTGGCCAAATGAATTTAGGACTACTGTTTTTTTTGTTTTGTTTTGGTTTTGGTTTGGTTTTTTTGTTTGTTTTTGGTTTTGGTTTTTGTTTTGTTTTGTTTTTTTTTGTTTTTTGTTTTTTTTAATAAAGAAAAATACTCCAGATAATTTTATGCAGAATTGTTAACTTATCCTCAATTTTGTAATATTACATCTCTTGTGGTTTTGATTATTTTAAAGAAAATATAACTGTCTTGCGATATATGATAGTAATTTTTTTTTCCCTTTGTTCTCAATTAGGTTAAATACTAAGTCCTGCATGGTTTAATCACCAGAGTAGTTCCATTATACAGATTTCTCACTCAGGGTCTTTATTGCCCTAAAAACTCTATGTGTTATCTCACGTGCTAGACATTCCATTATACATAGCAGGACTTCATGACCATCAAAATATGTAGTTTTTCCTCTTTTCCAAGTAGTCTATGGTCACTATTTTTTTTTTTCTCAAGCACAGTGGAATTACTTGTGATATTAGGAATATAATGCTTTATCATCTATAATGTAACTAGAGAACAAATGATTATTTTCCCCAGTTTTAAATTCTGCAACAAACTATCTCTTATTCTATATTATTTAATGGTAACCTAGTTAGAAAGAATGAGAATGCTTGTAGTGTAGTCATAATGTATGGCATCACCAGAATTAGTATCACTGAAAATGTGAGTCTCATATGAGTTCAAAATGTTTGCTTATGTGCATGGGTAAGTTTGCTATTTTTAAAGTTTAATGTAAGCCTATATTTATATATTTATACATTAAATACATATGCACACTTTAAACAGACTATATATACACACATTAAACATATCCACACATTTATACACTTTATATATATATGTACTATATGTATGTTTATACAATGAAACATGTTTAGACATGCTTTTAATTTAATTAAATCTTTTTATTGTTTTTTGATAACGTATTCATTGACAATACTCAGTATATCATAGGTTACTAGAACAAATTGTTAAGTATTTAATTACTTTTTATCATTGAGAAATACTTTATATTAACTAAAACTTGACACAGATCTGGAGCTCATATTCTTTATTACCTCTTCACTGCAGAGCATATTTCTTGCAGCTCTCTGAAAGGATTATGTGAACCACAAGAAGATTCCTCCAAGCTCTGCAGGAAGTTTATGGTGTTACATTGTGTGAGGCATGTAAACATGTACAGTTTTCCAATTTCTGAAATAGGTATTGTTTTCCTTCTTTCAGCCCTCATTTCCAGTTTCCTCACTAGCTGGGGTGAGAGTCATCTCATTCCTCAGATCAACAAAACAATTCATTACAGCACCAGTGCAGCTCTTTCATGTAGAAGGCTGAGGAGAAATACTTAGATGAGGTTGCTATGGCAAGAGGCAGTCCCTGCCCTGTTCTGTTTACACTTCATTGTGAATGCTATGCAGGAGCTTCACTTCTTATCTTCATTTGTATAATCAGTGATTAATTTACTGTGACTTAATTCTCAACAATGTATTTAGACTTTGGACACTTAATTTAAAGACTAAACCTATGTTATCTTCAAAACCTTGTAAAAATATCTGAAGGAAACGGGAAAATTTAAAGGTGTCTTTCTCAGTAGTGGAGAGGAGCATAGAAGGAGGGGCTGGTTTTTTTTTCCTTCTGGGCATTAAAAGTCTCTGTGAGTAGGGCATTTTCTGAACATGTGAACTATAAAATTTAACTGTGTGATCGGGAGTTAAAGGCAACTCAAGCTACAGCAAGTCCTGTCAGACTGCTGTTTTGTACAAATGGATTTGGGACCCTTCCTGTGGACTGATGGAGGGTCCAGATGTACCCCAAGGTGACATAATATCCAGAAGGAAAGAGGAGAAAGAAACTGACTGCATCACTAGGCAAAGGGTCTGTCTTTCAGCTAGTGAAGCAGCACTGACAGCCCTGCAGGGATCTGTTTGCTACTTTTGTATGTGAAGGTGAGATACCAGGAGGTTTGTTGATAACAAGAATGGGGTAGAGGGAGATTTTTCTCATAGATAAGGCTAGTTGCAGAGGCTACAGTTCTTATCTAGGGTGAGATAGCAGAGCCAACATCACTGAAGACAGCAAAAGTATTAAAAACAGATTCTAGGATTTATGCTGAATTATTTGAAAAGTGGGAAATCTAAGAATTAAGCAGTTTGTTTGAAAAATCAGTAAATGAAAAATATCCAACCATTTTATTACCTCATCTATTGGGTGAGCATACTATTTCACATCTATACTTCCTGGCACATGCACTAGTCTTTACAATGCATGGAGCAAAGGGATCATGGGCCTACTAGAGATGATGAGGTCTTCCCGCAACAGGAGAGCTTCTAACAGGATTTGAGTTGCAAGGTGGGAATTTGCTTATAGCTTTCCTCCATTCTCCCCTTAGTCAGATGACATCAACAAGTTACACATTAGAATATTTTTTCTATCTCTTCTGCAGTGTTTTACTAAAATGACAGTTTTATGTTAGGAAGAAAAAACTGACCTCCAACTTGCTACAACTGACCACCACCTTGCTACCCCACCTGCACAGCCAAAGCTGTGCCTGAAACCTCATCCATCCTTTGCTGGACCCAGCTCTCTGATAGTTAATAGTCTTCAAGTGCAGTTTTGCAATGAATTTTAACACAGATACAGTCTGTAAAATAAAGACTGAGATGTGCAAAGGTTGTTCAGATTAAAAATTCTGGGCCCATGTTTATTTATGTCATTTGTTAGCAGAGCTTGGAAGTTAGTAAAAATTAAGCAGTCTTTTCCATTTCTCTGCTCTCCACAATTTAAGCAGTTTCAGCACTGCACAGCTGTCAAGTAAAAAGCATTTCAGCCTGTATAATAAATGGCCAGACCCTGTTTTGACATTTATTGTCTTCACTTACAAGGAAATATTGGATATTGCATGTGTATCATAACAGAACTGTCATCCATCACATATCCTCCTCCATATATAACTGTGAAGTATTTAGGTATGCATTTGCATATCCACATCCATATAAAGACAGATGAAAGACTTGACTCATAAGGGAGTTCTCAAGTCAACAGATCCATTCCCTACAATGTAGCAAGACTGTACACCATCCCTAAAACTTGCTGACTTGTTATCTATTTAATATTGAAGACCTCCAGACTTCCAGTGAAGGTGAACAAACAACCACCCCTTGTGACTTATTCTCTAAAATCTAGAGTATACTTACAAAGATTTTGTCTTTGAGGTATACTTTCCTTGCTGTAGCTTCCCAGTAAACCTACTAGCTGTCAATCAATGAAGTGCAAGCAAGAATTGTTCACTGTTCCTTTTGTTACATCCTCTAGCATATTCCATCAGTTCTCGTGTCCCCTCTCAGACTTTTTTTTTTCCTAGATGGTGTCTTGTGGGACCTTATTACTAAATGCCTAAGAATTTTTCTTATTTTTCTCTGAACTCCTTAATTTACTTGTCATCTTTCAAATATGATGTTTAAAAATGCATGCGGAACTCCAAGATATGCTTTATAAGCACCAAGTAATTTATTTAGTTTTAGGCTTATTACTCTTAATATAGATTAATACACTGTAGCATTTTCTTTCCTTCAATCTTTTTTTTGTTGTTGTAAAAATGCTGCTTGTTTGACTTGTCCTTTGTCACACAGCACAAACTCCTATCCCTCTGTTTTAGCTCTCTTGCTGCTTGCCTTGCTTCTGTGGTTTTTATTCTTTTGCCTTTACACCTCAGTTACACACTGACAATATTGGAAGGTTTTTTGTTAATTCTAATTATTAAGTAAGTAGGATTATATTTATACTAGTTACACCCTATTAAGATACCTCTGTATGTACCCTACAAAGAATTTACTGTCTTCCAACTTCAAATCAGCTACAAATTGGTTTAGAGTGTGTTCTGCAATATCCCACACAGGCTAATAAAATTATTGAATAGTCTAGGATGGACTGCATACAGAATCTCATTTGCCATTCATGTTAGTATGACACCAGATGGGTTAATAATTACTTTTAATATTAGATATGCTTTGATCAACTGAGGAGCACTTAATTTCTTTAACCTTCCTGTTGATTCCAACTGAACTACTTGTAGAATACAGTAAATTCAGAAAATTTATTGCTAGCAGCTTTTAATTTCTTTCTTTGATGTTCCTAATCAGCTGAATAAATGAAACTGTTGAGGCTTTAAGCTGGATATTCTACCAAAGCATTCATACTATTCTGCAAGGTAGATTTCTGAGTCACACCAATGCCTAAATAGACTAAAATATTTGTGAGACTCTCTGGCTTGTTGAAGAATGTATGAGATGGGATTTCTAATTCTTCTATGTGTGTGTGTGACAAGAAGAAATCATGGCTGGGAGAAGAGGAAATTTGGAGGAATGAGGGGAAAAAGGTACATGCTGGAACTTTTTCAACCATCTGTACATTCAAAGATGACAGGTGTGTTACTTGGGAATTTCCATATGGCCCAAAGGTAAGAAACGGATTGATTTTACTACTTTGTGCTCACTTTCTTTTTTATCAGAGTGCTTAAAAACTTTAATCCTTGTGAGGATTGATGGGTCATTCATCCCTTTGACAGACTTTTTGATTTGTTTTGCAGAAATGTTAAGAGAATAGTAGGTTTTTCCCTTTGCCAGCCAACATAATAAGTCATATTCTTCTATAGCTAGTAAATATTTTTAAGCTCAAAAATAAATAGAAGAAAATACATTACATGCACTTTTAGAATCCATTTAGTCTTAATCTGCCTCTTCAGTCTCCATGATGTGATATCCAAAATTTTATTGGTATTCTACAGGCATTACAGTTAAACCTTTGGCATTCCAACCTTCAGTTCTGTAATAGTACATAAATCCTATCAAATACACATCTACAGAAAGCAAAAAAAAAAACCATAGACATGCAAAAGATCCTAGGAAAGTTTACCCCAATCCACTGACATGTATTTATATTAGATTACGTCAACTGATCAAAGTAATGAAATCATCACATTTAAAAATAGTAAAGTCCTAACTACTTACATTTCTAGTGGCCATAAAAGACAATTAACTAGTGGTCAACAGTAATTTTTATTTGCAGATATAATTATTAATTCATGTTTATGATTTTAAATGTGTATACAAAAAATTGCTCTTAGTATCTTTGATGAAAGAGTTGTGAAAGTATTATTAGATTGTGAATTTAATCCTTCATTCCTTCAGGACCATAATTAAATTATTCTAGAGACAAATAAATAAGACACCATTCTTCCAGGTCTGAATCACTTTTCTGCTGTTAATCTGCATAGTGCTGACTTTCTGTACAAGTCTTACACAGTAAACAAACTCTACAACTTTCTTATAAAGCAAATGGACTATACATTATTTTCTCTTTGAGAAAAAGACCAAAAAGCCCAAAAGGCTATATATTTAATCTTATTTTTCAATAAGGTTATTTTCAAGGCACAGTATTTAAAGAGATTGCTTATATGTGCATTCATTACACCAGGAGAACTTTGTAAACCATTTGCTGCATCCTAAAAGTTACACTGTTTTGTTTTGTGTATTTAAAATTGTCATGGTTTAGGGTCAGGTCAGTCCCCAGACTGATAACAGACACTCTCTTTTAACCCTCCTCTCTCCCCAAAGGGGAAGAGAAAGGAAATAAGGGAGACTTAGCTATTAGAAAAGGAAACTAGAACAGTTTTAATGAAAGTGAAAATAATAATGGAATATATACAAATATGTACAAAACTAGTACTGAACCCATCCCCCCGATGGTAATTATATCACCATCACTGATGCTGTGGAGTTGTCACAAAGTCCCAGACTGGGCTTGGCAGTAGATGGGAGCTGTGTTCAGGAGCTGGATTCCGGCACTGGGCTCAGGAACACACTGATTGGGATCGAAGGCAGTATGGACAGAGTCCTCCTTGGTGCTATGAGGGGTACAACCCCCCAAGAGAGGAAGAACGTCAACAACACCCTGAGCCAAGAGCCACGAGCTGAGAGCTTAACCAAGAGCCTAGCCAGGCCTAGCCCACCATCCAGAGCTTTATATACTGGATATGACATATATGGGATGGAATACTTGTTGGCCAGTTTGGGGTCATCTGTCCTGTCTGATCCTCCTGGCAGGTGCAGTCTTGCACTTTCTGCAACCCCCAGTGTGATATACAATTTCTAGCAGTGGCCTTGGTCTGCTTTCCAATCCTTGGTAGTAACTCAAAACATGAGGTGTTATCAGTGCTGGAAGCAGCCACTGTCTGAGAAAACAGGCTGCTAACTTCAGAAATTGCAGTTAGTTAGAAAATCTGTGCTGAAAAGTAAAATCACTGAACAGAATTTGTTTGGTTCTCACTCAAACCAAGACATTATTATAAACTCCGGCACTCAGCCTGTAAAGCAGCACCTGACACTTTGAGATTATAATCTTTTGGTGGTGGCCTTTCAATCTGTTACTGTAATGTAAACAGCACAGTATCTTATGCTGCTGCTATTACTATTTTCACATTTAAAAAGAAAATAAATTATTAGATTGGTATTGTATAGTTTATGGTTTTATTTGGTTCTTTTGATGTTGTTGCTGTTGTTTGGTTTTGGTTGTTTTTGGTTGTTGGTTTTCTTTTTTTTTTTTTTTGTGGTTTTTTTGTATTACAAAATGTAACCTACAAAAATGGAAATGGGTATCTGGTTCCTCAAACATAACTTCAATTTCCACAATGGAAGTTTTGTCACTTTCAGTGAATTCTGATGACTTATCAAAGATATCAATCATCTGAATACCTTATGCTGAAGAGAATGATGTTATATAATTTTGTTTTCATTAATGTTAATAATAAATTACAAAAGATGGTCTTATCAAGAAAGGTCCAAATCAGCCTTCAAGAGGACAAAATAATGATGATCACTATAAAAAATGAGAAAGGCATTGAGTGCAGCAGATTCTAAGCAGGACATTGCTGTTTCCTGACCACGAAGGTTAGCTTAGTTCACTTAACAAAAAAACTCAGGAGACATTTGCTGAAGTTTGCATACCATTTTAAGACATTTGAAGGTGGATTTTTGCTTACAAAGTAAAACAAAAAGAAAAATGTTAAAATATTATTCCTAATTCTTTAACTGATTAACATAATCATATTGTTTTTTGTATATTTCATGTACTCAAAATGAAGAACCTAAGTGATTTATTACACAAATATAAGCTGAAAGTCTATTGCAGAGACAAGACTTGGACTTGGATATCCTTTAACACAAATTCTTTATCACAAACTGGCCTCCACCTTCCTAACAAGTTCTTTTATTAAAATACATCTATATATATAAAACATGTGGTTTGTGTTCTGTAGTGTTGACAGGGTATTTGTGTTTCTAGTAAACAGTCAAGACCCTTAACACCAAAACTCTTATGTGCATATATTTATTTTGAATTTATTATGTCACTTTTAATATAACTTAAAATTATCTACAGACTTAGTTCCTAAGGCTTGCTGAAGCTTGCAGCACAGTCTTCAAAGAGTGACATATGATTAAAAAGAATCCAAGTACAGAAGTATCTGAAAGTTCTCAGTGAATTGAAAAAAAAAATTCAAATGTCATTTCTTGCTGTGAAGATCAACTTTTCTCTGAGCAACAGTTTCAAATTATTTACTAGTTTATCCATAATTGACATAAAATACTGTCAAGCAATCATTTCTTTAGTGTCTTCTTGGTATCCCCAGGCAACGTTTGTTGTGATGAAAAGGCTGTCTTAAAAAAACACTTCTTAAATGTTAGCAGGCATATTAAAATAATATAGATTTTTTTAAAAAATTTTTATTTTACATAAATGAAAGCTTTCCAAGTCCTTCTTTTCACAACTTTTCTAGTAAGCTGCCATGCTACTTTTGCTGATATGATATCTACATTCAGTGCTGAACATCACTGTTGTCAAACATACTGATAATGCCTCTGATTTCAGTGACAGAAAGATTGTGTCTTGTCATAAGGAAACCAGATGCCTTGGGCATGTTGAAACTGAGAAATTAGATTCCCCTAGGAGAGCAACCATGTGAAAACTCTGAGCAGCTACTGCCCAAGAAAGAACTAGTGAAAAGATTTATAAAAAATGAGAACTGACACCTTTGTTTAAAACTAGAGTCAAGCATGCAGAATAGTTTGCTAATGTGCATATGGTGGTTTTTTTTCTCTTGTGTTCTATGTTCTTCTGTTTTACTCTAGACAGGTTTAACATGGACATGTGCTAAGGAAGAGGATCTTAGTATGCAGTTTCAGGTACAGATAGGTTAAAGATAGAAGAAGTTCACTATTTTGTTTCTGTACCAAGAAATTTAATTACATATGCAAGTTTTTACTGCTTTACTAATCCACAAAGCTTTCTTAGAGCCCTTTTAAACACTTTCCGAAATAGACAATATTTCAGGAGTTGCTTGAAGATACTGAATATTCTGGTTCTGATACAGCGAAGTCCAGGAGGTGGATATAGCTTTCAACTGACTCATGGGGTAATTTGCAGGCTTGACTAGGCTCTGAGCAGCCTGACCTAGTTAAAAGATGTCCCTGCTTATTGAAGGGGAGTTGGACTAGATGACCTTTGGTGGTGCCTTCCAACCCAATATATTCTATGATTCTATGATGTGTTTCTCCATATCTGCATAATACTTGATCCAAAGAACATCTGTTTTATCAGCTGTAGAGCAGAACTGTATGCTCTTGCTTCAGAGGTGGTTCCATAACTGCTGAATTCAGGCATAGAAAATGTCTCTGTCATGGTTTCTAACCCCAGCAGGCATCTAATCCTTACCTAGCCACTCACTCACTCCTTCTCAGTGGGACTGAGAAAAGAATCGGGAAGGGTAAAAGAGACAAAAGTCATGGGCTGAGATAAAGATTAATAGGTGAAGCAAAAGCTACATGTACAAGCAGAAGAAAATAAGGAATTCATTCATTATTTCCCATCAACAGGCAGAAATATTCACCTATTTCCAGGAAACCAGGGCTCCATCACACCTAAGAGTTATTTGGGAAGGCAAATGCCATAACTCTGAACACTCACCCCTTACTTCCTTCTTCCTCCAGCTGAACATGATGTCATATGATATGGAATATCACTTTGGTCATTTGGGGTCAGCTGTCCCAGCTCTGTCCCATCCTAACTCCTTGTGCACTTCAGTGTACTTGTTGGTGGAGCAGGGAAAAGCAAAAAAGGCCTTGATACTGTGCAAGCTCCGCTCAGCAGTAACTAAAACAACCTTCTTTTATCTACACTAATTTTATTAAAAAAAAAAGAACATAGCCCCATGCACGTTATTAGAACTCAGTGGAAAAGAACAGTTTGGCTGAGGAACCATAATTCAACAACAAAGAGTGTTTAGTTTCAGACATTAATAAAAATGATGATGAAAGTATATCAAACACTGAGCTTGAAAAAAGGGGAAATTAAAAGAGTAGTGCAATATGAATATCTTTTCCATCCTGACAAGTCTGGGATTCCTTTTCCTGTTGTTAGGTACAGAGTAATTTGAGGCAAAATGTCATGTGCAATAAGGGCTAACAAATATGGAAAAAAAATAGAGACTTATGGCCATATCTGTAACTCATAAAAATACATGGGATTATTTTCTTGATCTGCAAAGGATACATGATTGAATCCTGTGTCTATAAAGGGCAATGTTTTCAGATGTAGTTGGAAATGTACAAGATGACTGTCTCTTATCTCAGGAAGTAGAAACTCATTTTAGAAAAAAAAATAAAAATAAAACTGCAGTATTTTAATCTTCACAAATCTTGTTCTGTTTAGGCAAAATTGCTGGAAAAAAAAATAATTCCACTGCCTGCAGTTTATCTTTGTATCTTCATAGCTTTACTTGTTCATTCTTTCATTGCTTTATGTTTTAAGAGCAGCAATTTTTCTTTTAAATCTTTTACTGTCTACTCCAACAGTGGCTAAAAATTATGCTATTAAGTCAAGCAGCTTTCTTGAGCAACAATATTACTTAGAATGTTTATTCCTTCCTTTATATTTTGAAAATATATTAAAAAATATTGAATGGTGATACAAAAAATTATATAAAAATATTTGATTTATGGATCTGGGAGAAAAATTAAAATAGTACAGTTGGACTCTGAATGTGACTCTTCATTATTTAACCACTGTAAGGTCTTTTTCTTAGATTTTAATAAGGTCATAATAATGTGATGCAATGTTTCAGGGTAGTTTTAATTTTGACATCAGAAAGGTCATTATTCTCTTTTTCAATGTTTTCACTGAATTTTATTTGTCACTGTTTGTGTTTGTGAAGTTAAAAAAAAAAATCACAGTATGGTACTGTGGGTGTGCATGAATAAGGTTATAATTCTCTTCCTCAGTTTTCTCTGGAATCCAGATAGGTGTGTGATGCATGATAAGTAATGCATGGTGTAATGGCAGGAGTTCATAAGAGGGCATGGTTAAATTTGGCACAGCATCAGTCACTCTTGCCTCTCTCTGGTGAGATAATTCAAACAGTGAAGGTTCCCCATCCCAGTGCAGATGTGGTTCAATCACTGCATTTGCACAGCAATTATTGGAGACCTGTAGTTTATAGTCAGAGTTATGAAGGCAAAACTGCACAATTTTAATATTTTCTTGTTATGATAGACTGTAGACCCCTGAGGTTAAGGGACTTCAATATACCTAAATAAAGAACAGACATATCTGAAACAAGAATGGGAAAAGTAGAGGAAGCAGAAAGTACAACAATTACATGTGACTCAAGAATTTTAATTTTGCTCATTATGAAGTGTATGTTCCTACAACTAAAGAAAGGTTTTCTCTCAGTTTTTATTTATTTTTTTTGGTCAGTTTGTTTTAGGTTGTGTTTGTGTTTTTTTGCTTATGTAGTGTGTTTTTTGTTTGGTTTGGTTTTTTTTTTTATTTCTTCATTACTTTTATTTACATATATATCTATAGATATATAGATATTAATAGATGACTAGATGAACATAAAAAAAATTGTTAAATTATGTGAGAGTTGAAACCAGACTAAAGTCCTATCTGTACAATGGATTTTAAGGATTTTAAGAACTGGCTTAAACTTGCCTAAGTATTTCAGGAAAATAATATGTTGCTGTCTATGATGCCTTCAAAATTCCAGAGCTTTGGAGCCTCTCAATCTCTTTTGTCACTGCTAATACTTTTGGAAAAATTAATTTTATTAAAAATGAAAAATTAGTATATCCTGAAAGTTAGCATGATGTGGAGTTTGAAAAAATGAAAGCATGTTGTTCCATGCTTGTATGTTATTTAAAACAATGCATGATTAATTTTTTTGCATCTTTATTTTAGTTAATTAAGGTGCTATAAGAAAAGTAGGTGGAAGCAGTCAAACCAGATGTTGGAAAGCCCATAACAAAATGCAAAAACTTTAGGTCAACAGCAAAACAGCTTTATATTTGTGCTTGTCCAAGTTGTGCCTTTGGAGTGGGAGTTTCATTTGAACTTTACCTCTCAATACATAAGGGAGATGGAAACAAGGAGACACTACTAGTTCTATCAGGACATCATAGGATCTCTGGTGTGTGTGTGTACAATGAAACATTGATGAAGAGATGTACTTCCTGATTTTTCATTTCCCTTTTTTTTGTACAAAACTGCTGCATAGATCTACAGAACAGCATAAGGTATCTTAACTTCTATAGCTCTTTCCATCTTTTTTTTTTTTTTTTTTAATGACTTATATGTATTTTCCTGAATGTTTTTCTGTTCAGTATTTCAGGAAACAACCTGAAGGATTCAGCTTCTTGAAACTTGAAATATGTAATGGAATGATGTAAAAAGTGGGCTAATATTATCTGTAAAGAGTTGTCACAAGACAGATAAATTTCTTGACTGGTGCAGTATGGACATTTGTTTCTAGGGTAGAGCAATTTCCACCTGGGTTGATGCAGGAAATGAACATCTGTGTTGTGGTTTAACAGCTGCCAGAAACTAAGTACCATTCAGCCACTTGATCACTCCCCCCTAGAGGGACGGTGGAGAGAATTGAAAGCAAAAAAGTAATTCAACTGAGATAACAGTTTGATAATTGAAATAAAATTAAAACTGCAATGGAAAGGAAAATAACAAAAAGAGAGAAATAAGACTCAAGAAAAGCAAGTGATGCAAATGAAAAGCAATTGTTCACCAAAACAGACTGATGACCATCCTCTTTCTAGCAGTCCACCAGCCAGCTTTTCCCCTAGTTTATATTCTGAACATGATGTCATATGGTATGCAATATTTCTTTGGACAGTTTGGGTCAGCTGTCCTGGCTGTGTCCCCTCTCAGCATCTTTTATATCTCTAGCTTCCTTGATGGCAGAGCAGTATAAAAAGCTGAAAAGTCCTTGACTTAGCAACAACTAAAATCAGTGTGTTATCACCATCATTCTCATCCTAAATTTAAACTACAGCACTATATCAGTTACTAGGAAGATGATTAACTCTATCCAAGACAAAACCAGGACACTCCCTAAATTAATCATATTTCCTGTGAACAGGAACAACATTTTTTTTTTCTCTGTATCTGTGCTAGTTTGAACTGGCTGTGGCTAGGAACTAGTTTTTTTAAAAATCAGCTCATTGTATTATTGAGTCCTGCTAACCTAAGTTATGATTGACAATAGCCAACATCCAGGTGCATCTTCAGCAATGCATAAGAAGGCAAAATACATCTTTGTTGCCTTCTTTCTCCAAGCCCTGTTGTCTGAGAGATACAGGAGTCTTGGTTAAACCTCCTTCACCAACCTCTCTGCACTTCATCTCTTCCCTAATATATCTGACCCATCTTTCATCCTTCTCCTCTTCTTTGCAAGAGAAAAGCACGACATTTTAAATCAAGTTGCTAAACTAGAGATAAATATAAAGGTGGTTAAAATTGTCTAGTTATTTTTTTCCTTTAAAGCAACAAGTGACATATTTGTTTCATGAAAATTTTAAGGGATCTCTTTTGTACTGAAGATATGAGCCATTGCTTAGTAATGATTGCAATCAATAATGAAATAATGATATTGACAGAACATATGAAATGTTTACTGCAAATGTACCTGCGGTTAAATTTGGAATGGATGTTTATTGCTGGAGCGATATCCTTTCAAATGCTTCCTTCTGAGGTTGTCATCATAATAAGTCAGGGATTGTGTATTTCTTATTCATTTTAAGCCTGAGAACAAATACTTTTGTGAATTATGTTCTGAGTTTTCTTTTACTTTTGAAGTGTAAGTAATCACTTGTATGGGAGCCTCTTAGCCATAAACAAACTCACTGATTTCACCACTGGCTCAGATACACCAATATTAAACTTTGCCAAATCACAAAAAGCCTAAGTACAACAGGGGAAGGGAGAATAATATTGATTTGCCTCAGGCATTTTGTTTAAACTCCTACAGTAGGCAGTACTTAGAGCATTTGAGGATTTCAAATGTTGTCATTCAATATATAGTGTATTTTGACTTTTTGATGAGAAAGAAAATATTCTTTTTGTGGGTCTTTTTATGCAAAGGGAATGGAATGGAAGGAGATGAGAGACCTGTATGCTGTAAACTCTTCCAAGATTATCTTTGAAAGGAAATCTTACTATGACCTTAGTTTCCGCTTAATGACTATATACTCTCTGTCTCATTGGTCAACATTATTTCTCTGTTACTTAATATTGAGATCTTACTTCCTGACTTGTCTTTTTTTTTTTTTTTTTGAATGTTTGGCACAACAAAATAGAGCTGGTAGAAATTTATTTCTGATTACAAAAAAACTGTGAATATTTCTAATGAAAAGTGTTTTTATTATAGGATTCCTTCAATAATCCTTGCTTTGGAAAGCAACTAGCCCACAAAACATTTTGACAGTATATATCCTAAGCTACTTCATTTCTTACTGTTCAATAAAACTTTGTAATTTGCTGCTATTTTGTGATAGTATCAGTGTTTCTGAGTTTAATTTAATAAGAACTTCGGGGGGGTTAGGATTTTTTT